>CATIWQ010347531.1:0-10911 GCA_949673415.1 Euphorbia schlechtendalii | reverse complement strand
ACCTATTACAACACAGGTAGCTTAGCTAACTCACTTACACCACTCATATTACGATGTCACACCGACATTGTACAAATCTCAAATCCAACCCCCGTTGTTGGATTTTCATTTCCACATGTTTTCATTTTTACGTAATGACTAACTTGTTTGTTTCAACTGGATTGACATAAAAGTTATTTCACATCATGGCATGCTAACCCCTTATGAATACAGCCATAACATTAAAAATCTCATGCATTACCTGCTTCATGAGTCATATCATGAATCTTACATGCACGATCTAATATTCTGCTCTTGAATCAAAGGGGCTTGGAAGAGGCCTGCTCGTCGCTTGGTCTGCGTTTCCCCAATTGTGGCCAATCTGGAGGGGGTTCTGTACACTGAGTCAAGTGAGGACTCAGGTTCAGACTCAGATTCAGTTCAACGCACTGCTATGGCCAATCCATGAGAAGAAGGAGCAGGAGAGGATCACCCTATCCTTATGGGACAAAGTTCTCAGCAGTCGTCGGTGAACGCCGAGATTGCAGCTGCCATAAACACCTTTACTAATAGTGAACAGCTAGCTACGCTCATTCCCAACACGTTGGGAGGACCCAGAATGCAATGTCCAGCCTAGAGGTCACCCTTAACAATGTCAATCCGACAAAGTCAGCTGAACCAGAATCCATTCTCCCCTAGACAAACTATCTAGCCCGCATTCGCACCAGGGCCTTTCTACCAAGGAATGTCCCAACAGCCTATTCCCACTTGGAGTACGTCGATTGCCTCACAATTCCAAGCACCTCAACTATCCCACTTTCCAGCATATTCCCAAGGGCAATATGACTCTTATCCAAGTGTAGGGGACGCTATCCTCTAGCAATCTGGCATGGCGGAACTATGGCAACAGTTCTTGGCCATTCACTGTGGCCACCTAAGGAACATGTACCCTGCATAATCGACAGTCAGGGATGAAGACAACTTCCCCCCAAACTTCGCAATGCCACAGTTTGAGAAGTACATAGGATCTGGCAACCCGCTCACTTGACACATTATCAGACAGTGATGAGAGCATTAAGGGTTAGCGATCGAATGATGGCTAAGCTCTTTGTCGTCACCCTAGGCCACCCGGTCAATGAATGGTACAGCCACCTTCCGTTGGACATAGCTACCAATTGGAATAGCCTCGCTCAGGCTATGCTAGAGCATTATGGTTTCAACTCTCAAATGGAAACCACAGTGCAACATCTAGAGGCTATAAGGCAAAGGTAGGGTGAGAGCTTTAAATCCTACTATGCACGCTGGATGGCCACACAGGTCAGGGTTAGGGCTTGCTTAACTCTACCAGAGATGATAACCAAGCTTCTGGACGGTGCACTACCATCATACAGGAACAAGTTTGGATCAGACATCTTTTCAAGCTACCAAGAAGTGTTTGAGAAGGTGGATAGGATGGAACACTTTGAATCCATCGATACATCTAGGGAAGACTAATGTGAAGGAAGATTATGTAATAATTAGCATTTAGCTACTCTGCCCATGTGGCATTTGAATTTTGAATAAATTAAATATTATTTATTTGTTTGATATTTTATCAATGACATCACGCATTCTCATAAACATATACATATTGTTTTTAGCACATGTGACACATCATTTCATGAAATTAATTTGGGTATAAATGGATTCCCCATAATAAATTTAAATGATTTGACTCTTGAGAGAAAGGGAGAGATAAATAAATGTACTTAACTCATCATACAAGGACAAAAGATCAATGGAAAGATCTCCAAGCACGAAACATCCACTGACTCAATCAAGAGAATGAAGCATGCAAAGATCAAAAGGATCGGAGTTAGAATAAGTCTAAAATATCAACCTAGCAAGTTGGGACCAAACAACCGGCGCAATACCATAAAGATGGAGTCGGAGCATTGAACACGTTAACAACTCCATCACCTCCATTCATAAGACCAAATAACCGGCCCAATGCCACAAAGATGGAGTCGGAGCATTGAACACATCAATAACTCCATCACCTCCAAACAACCGGCGCAATGCCAAAAAGAAGGAGTCGAATCGTTGAACACGTCAACAACTCCATAACCACCATTCATAAGACCAAACAACTAGTGCAATGTCACAAAGGAGTCGGATCGTTGAACACGTCAACAACTCCATCACACTAATCACCGTCATTTCAAATAAGAGTCAATGCTAAAGATAGAAAGGAATAAGATTGTTGAACACGTCAACAGTTCCTTCTCACAGCTCGCTCTATTTATGGGTCAATCATCAAGACTCATCATCACATACATCTCAAGCCAGCAAAGAGGCATGAGCACCAACTAATCGGTTAGAAACCCTGAATGAGAAAACAACTGAAGTCATGGACATGAACGGTGACTGATCTACGAAATCAACCAAGTATTACACAATTGCTATCACACATAGGTGAAAGAAATAAATAAATAAAAAGCATTACGAACAAAAAAATAAATTAGCCTATCAATTAACACTCGGTTAGTTGAGCAAAAATTAGGGCTTCTTTTCAAAATAGAAAAAGAATAGTCCGCTGAGTTGAAAACCCGAAAAGGGTGGCTGAGGAAAAACTTAGGACATCGAGAGAACCACATTGGTTAAAAAACCTGAAAAGGCTAATTAATGGCAGGAGTCTAATCATTTGAAACATTTATACCCCTGTTAAGTTCATCAATGAATTGTCATTGTAGCTGAATCTTTATGCATATATTTATTTTGATTGCTTGCATGTCAATGGTAGAATATCGCAAGTAAACATCCAAAAAAGATAAAAAAAAAAAAATAAAATGAAGAAAAATAAGTCTACTGGATTGAAAACCTGAAAGGGCGGTCTAGGCAAAATTAAGACAATGTTCGATAGATTGAAAATTCTCAAGGGCGATCTATGCAAAACTTAGGACCAAAAAGTTATCAAATTCATCATCTCCTCATCGGAACGGTACGAGGCATCATATACCTTCAACACTTCAGGCAAACGGCTTCCAAGCGATCATCGCCTATACAACACGGGATCAATGATTCATCTAAGACTTTCCTCAAATCAGATCCAAACTATGAACTCGAATCTGATTCAACGAACCCATGATCATCGCTTTGAGGGAGTCGTCCATGGAATCCCTAACAAGACAAGTCATAGGGGTAACCATGCACCAGCACAAATGAAGGCTCTTCACTGAATGAAGCCCACGACGCCTACAATAGACGAACATACATCATATGATAAATATTGTTCATGCATAAAAACACGCATACATTACATTCGTATCATGATATTTTCAGGTAAAGACGATGCCGAACTAGGGCAACACTGTCTCGATAAACAAGATTCTCCACCTCCACATGAGGAACCTACAAACAAGATGATGGCCCACTCAAGCCTAAAGTCAACATCGCAACATCACGAAAGCCACCTAAAACAACGGAGCAATTTTTGGGGCACCCCTGAATTTCTTATTAAACTTATTTACTCGTTATGTTTTAATTTTTGATTGAAGGGGCAAAAATTTTTGCTTCGCATAAACTCAATCAAATAATTAAAACATTCACCATCAAATGTATTAACATTATCTTTTCTTTGATTTGTTACAGGAAGCAAGTTAACATCCTATTAAGGAAATTCAAAATATAACCGAAGAAGGAAACGGTTATCTCAATGGCTGAAGAACAATCTCATTTATCAACCGGAGAATGAAACGGTTGCCGACTACAACAGAGACACCGTAGAAAGAAACGGTCGACCCGCCCACAAGGGGCATCAAGTACCTAAGGGATTCGGAAGGAGGCGGACAACCCTATGAAGACACAATGCTAGAAAGGAAGGCTTATGTCATCACCAATTAGGAACATGAAGTCACCAACCACACCGATCAGGTATTCTCTCTATTCCTTCGCTCTTTTCGTGTGATAATACTAGTTATACAACCAGCAATTATCACACGAGGAGCAGCTGTGAGCATGAGATTTAGTACCAGCTCACGCGTTTAATGATGATGGCTTTTCAGGATATTTATCCTTGAATCGCATGATATTCGACCATCCGACGATCTTCAAATGGGAGTCTTCCTCGTCGCTGAATTTGAAAGGACTTTAATTCAGAAAATTAACTAAAAAATATAAAAATACTCAAAAAAATTAGAAAATGAAACCGGAAGCCGGATTTGGACCCACCGGCTAGCCAAAGGGCTGGCCAACCTCGCCAGGGGCCTGGCGAGGCTTGCCAGCGACCTGGCAAACCTCGCTAGGGGTCAAGCGAGGCTCGCAAGACCCTAGCGAGGCTCGCCAGGTAGTCTGGTGAACTCGCTAGACTTTCTGGCGATTTTGACGAGGCAGCCTCACCAGACTTTCCTGCCTTTTTGGATTTTCGGGATTTTTTTCCTATAATTAGTTGGACCTTTTTAGATTGAATCGGGCTCGGAAATTTAGAGAGAAAAATCCCCTCTTTCAGATAAAAAAATAAACAAACAATAATTTCCTCTCGGATCCAAAACACTTTTGGATCCCAAATCTCTTCATCTTTTAATCAAATTTCTTCATCTTTTCTTTTTAAATCCTTAGATATTCTCGTGTCTAAAACAAATTTAGAACCCGAGTCTGATTATCTTTTGGATAAATAAATACGTATTTTCCATTTAAATTACACTAAAATTCCAAGAATTAAACGAAGATTTTTTAGACTTTTACGTCAACAATTTCACCTAAACTAACGAATGAGGAACACTCCCGGGGATCGAACGGACACGTCGAAGTGGATTCATACTGCAAGGGTAAGCCTTTGAGTTCCTAGAGTTGCGAATTTCATGCTTTCATCTGCTTTCATCTTCTTCTGATTTTATTTGTGGACCTAGGAATTATTTTTATTCCTTTTTATTGTAAATGTTGCAATTCTCTTCCCCTTCTTCTATTTCATTTTTTTAATTTTTGTATTAGAATACCCCCACGAAGGGAATAAAATATATTCCCAGATAACAGTCCTCACTACTTTGCCATGCGGTCATTTTCACTAATAAAATTGACCAACATACGTGTAAATAAAAATGAATTATTTTTATTTAAATTAACAACTTTAAAATCATCGATGTTTTAATTAGGCCACACGGGCATCGCCAAAATTAAATCGAACATATGTGATATCCCCTGTGCTAACCTTTGTGGATGCAGGTTAGATGTATGTTTAGGATTTTAATTTTCCTTCGGGTATCGCATTTTCATTTTTTTGGGAAATGTAATTAATAGGGTAGCGGGCGGTTGCATCCCCTGATTTTTTAAAACCTTGTAATTTTTATTTTCCCCATTTAGTTACTGTTTTGTGGATGGATTTACTGCTTTTTCAATACGTGAATCATGCATGTAAACTCGATAAACAACCTAAGCCTGAATATGCGTAACGAAGAGAATACGATTTTCTGTAGCTTTAATATAATGTGATCACATAAGAAATAAGTAACTTATCCCAGACCCGAATCTCTGTGTCTTGGTGGGCCGTCCCCCAGACATTAAGCCTCACAGGACTCTAATTCCTGGAAAAAGCTAATCCAGGTGGCGACTCCACACTAAGGGATGGCAGATTTGGGTTCGAACCAATCTAAAACATTTTTCACTCTCTCTTTCAACCTTTTTCCTGGGTCCCTGACTTGGTGCTTTTCTTTTCAAACACCCCGGTGGACAGCGCCTCTCATCTTGTGCGCTCTCGACCCACTCCTTCATGTTGCCCGCTCACACCACGTTTAGATGATCGAGTCAGTTCAGGACCCCGTTGATCTGGAGTTTAAGATGGAAGTTTTCCCCTGGCTCAAAGAATGTGAGATAGTGCTTCCCTCCAAGGAGTAGTGGATCACTCACCCGCTTGAGGGGTTTTTTGGTATTTACATGGACCAAATTTGGTTCGGGTTTGTCTACCCACTTCTCGAGGGTCTATGTGAGGTTTTGAGAGCCTTCCGCCTAAGTCCGGCTCAAATTCATCCCAATGCCTGGATAGATTTTGTAGGACATTATCTTATTTGCACAGGCTTGGAGATGCGTTTCGACGCTGAGTTCTTTAGGCGGATTGCTTCGATAAGGAAGACTGCCAGTGAGGACTTGTATCACTTTGCTCATCGAGGTGGCTTCTATAGATTCACGAACAAGGTGGATTCGGTAAGAACTTCAAGAGCTATTTTATTTTTATTGGATAAGAGGATCGCCATCCCCAATTCCCCACTGAGTGGAACCTTTCCCCTAACTTGTCCTGCAACTTTGTTGGCTTGGATGTTAGGGTGGAGGCTTTTAAAGCCCTTAGGAAAGGGATGTGGCCATGTTAGAACATTAGTTGGGCGATGACCAAGAATATTAGGATTATTGAGTCGGGCCAGCTAGATCCCATTTATCACTCCGGGCCCCAAGTTTTTCCAGGTATTCATTTGTATTTCTTTTTTTTTTAGTGTTTAATTTTCCTTTGGCTGGTCATCTTGTGCAACAAGCTGCCAAAGTGTCAAACAGTAACAAACACCCCACTGAACTAGTTGAGCCTGAGCTTGTTAATGTAATTCCCAGCATACGAGGTGGAGATCATAGCAAGCGAAAAAGGAAGCCAAGGATCATGCTGCCGAGGAGGTTCCTGGATCCTTCGCTGAGCCACCTCCACCTTCTAGGACCGGACAGGCTTCCCTCCAACTGGTAAGGAATTAACTTTATTATTTTTGATTTGTTTGCATGGTACTAAATCTATTCCCATTTTAGGATGCCCACTTGGATATCCCCGCCGAGGTGAGTTCGGAGTCTATCTGGGCGGACTTACTATCACTTGCAGGGGAGGAAATCCTTCCATCTATACCACCTCAATCTAGAATGTCTTGAGGATAATTTTACCTCTTCCTGCTACGAAGGATGACTTGGTGGCCGAGTCATTGGTCCTGTCTTCTTAAGCTTTATTTATGACTTGGTGGCTGAGAAGGATGACTTGGATGACTTCCGGATTGAGTTTCAGACAATACTCTTGCAATACTTTGAAAACCCTTCGAATGTCTTCTGCATGTTTCGCCTCGCTTTTGCTCTTGATTATCATATCATCTACGTAAACCTCTACTGATTTTTTTATCTCGTCTCGGAACATCTCATTGATAAGCCTTTGATATGTTACACCCGCACTCTTCAAACCAAACGGCATGACCGTGTAACAGTAAGTGCCTTGGTGGGTTATGAAGGATGTTTTTTCTTCATCCGCGGGGTGCATCGGTATTTAGTTATACCCACACTTAGCATCTAACAACGAGTAGACTGCATAGCCTGCCATTGCGTTCGCCAATTGATCCATGCTTAGGAGTGGGTAAGCATCCTTTGGAGTGGCTTTGTTTACATCAGTGAAGTCTACACACATTCTGTAAGCTCCGCTTGGTTTCTTTACTAGCACAATGTTGGACAACTAATAAGTGTATAATTACACTTAATATCATATTAATTTTATACACTAAATACTATATTTTAAGTCATTTTTATACTTCATATAAAAGATTTCAGGTGGTATGTAGTTGTTTTTGATGCAAACGTAGATACTAGGTAAATCTTGGGAGTAAAATGATCAAAAGTGGAATTCTATAAAAAAAGAGTGAAAAAGGTGCAAAAAGATGTGTCGAAGTCAAAGTTTTGGCTTAGGATCGAAGCTGTCGAAGATCGGTGAAGTAGCAAGAAGAATTCTGAAGAAAAATGCAATTCACGGTCACGACAATCATTCACGGTCGTGACTTGTTCTTCTTCAGGACAAAAGTTTATCAATCAAAGATTCATGGTCGTGACATGTATATCGCGATCACGACTTGGATGGTTTTCTAGTATTATCTTCTTAAGTACCAACCGCCAGATAAGCATGATCAACCGCCATTAACTACAAACGAAAAGACACTTATAAGGAGTCAACCAATCATGAAAAAGTGCCTATCCATTATGGATTATATCAAAGCTTCTCAACCAATCACAATGAAGAGATGCAATCATTCACCAATGTACACAACCCTTCGTTTGGATAGATGCAACCCTTCGAACTCTATAAATAGGGCCCACACTTCACAAATTTCATGCACCAAAGTGACACCAAAAGAGAGGAGAATATTAGAGTGCAATTATAGGGTTACATATAGTGTGTGTGGATAGAGAGTTCGCTACGTTCATAAGCTTTAGCGAGAAAATGTTTAAGTGATTCGAATCCTTGTTTCAATCACTAGATTCTCTATATTCTCGAGCAATTATTGTATAAGTGTACTTGCAAATCACTTATCAATAAAATTTTTCATTCTTCAATATTCGTTTGTTCGATATTCGCAAGGAATAGCATCCTAGCGGAGGTTTTGTACGGGCCGAATCTTGTGAACAAACTATTAAACTTATCAATAGGAAAGTGGCGAACAAGTTTTTGGCGCTGTTGCTGGGGAAGGCAATTGCGTTTAAGAGATAAAAATTTCAGTGGAAGATAATTGTGTTTTAGAGATTTAAATTTGGAAAATTATATTTTATATGTTTTTTAAACTACTCTTTTATATTATTATTTATATTATTTTGATATTAACATATTTTTCTTGCTTATTCATTGAGTTTTCTTTCTAGCGTGTGCATGCCAAGTACGTGTAGTTCGGGAGAAAGTTTGGCATCTTTCAACTCAGAGATAGAACGACTTGGTAGGGCAAGGAAACAAGAATATAAGAGATAAGAGAGAAGAATGGCTTCCGGTCAAGTTGACAACCCAAATCCTAACCCAAATCCCAACCCAAATTAAGATCCACCCCAACCAAGGCTTATGGATTATGTTACTCCGACCATCAATGGTAACAATCAAGGAATTGCTAGACCACTGATTGATGCGAATCATTTTGAAATAAAACCAGCATTACTTCAAATGATTAGCAACAATGTGCAATATTATGGTCTACCCAATGAAAATTCGAATTCTCACATTGTAAACTTTTTAGAAGTCTGTGATACTTTCAGAATGCCCAATGTTCCTGAAGAGGTAATTAAACTTCACTTATTCCCATTTACACTTCGTGATAAAGCGAAAGTTTGGTTGAATTCATTACCCCCAAATTTAATCACTACCTGGAACCAATTAGCGAAGCCTTTCTGACCAAATATTTCCCTTTAGCAAAAACTATAAGATTCAATAAAGAAATCACTTCCTTTACCCAGAAAGATAGTGAATCCTTATCCGAAGCCTGGGAACGTTATAAGGAACTTCAACGAGTTTATCCTCATCATGGGTTACCTCAGAATGTTAGTTTGCAAACTTTCTACAATGGTATAAATCATGCAACGAGAGGAGCAATTGATGCTATGGCTGCAGGATCACTTATGAAAAAAAATAGTCAAGAAGCTTTTGAACTTTTGGAAGATATGGCAAGCAACAATAGTATGTGGCTAGTGGAAAGACCACAAGTAAGTATTACTAATCTTACTCATTCACATGCTGCATCTACATCTTCTAGTTCAGTTAAAAAGGTCAATGAATTAGATTCTATTTCTATTATGCAAGCACAAATATCTACTTTATCTAAAAAGATAGATAATATGCATGTTAGTAAAAATAACCCTTTGACATGTGAAAATTGTGGTCAAATCGGACATATAGCTTTTGAGTGTAACTTTAACCCATGTGTAGGGGAGAAATTAAGTTATATTCAAAGTCAAGGGAATTCTTATGGCAGTAATGGGAATAACTACAGAAATTCTAATTGGAAGTATGGTGATAACCAACAAAAGAATTATCAGAGTACTGATAGAATAAGGCAGTTAACAAGTAAGATAGATAAGTTTCTAGAGGGAGTTTGTAATAAGCAATTGGAGTCGGAAGAATGCTACAAAAAGTTAGAAAATAAGACGGATCAAATGTTTAAAAATCAATCATCCTCTATTCATAATTTGGAGATACAAATTGGTCAATTAGCTAGTTCTATTCCATCTAGAGGAAAAGGTCATTTACTTAGTAACACAAAGGAAAATCCAAAGGAAAATGTGCATGCTATAGCCCTTCGTAGTGGTAAATTACTAGATGAACCAAATCCTTCGAGTATGCTTGCTAATGATGTTGTTGAAGTACCGGACGAATATCCGAGTAGATCTGATAACAATGCAGGAGCAGATGAACAACCTGAATCCGGAAAGGTTAATCCCCCTCAACCACCATTTCCACAAAGAATGAAGAAGAAGAATGAGGATAAACAGTTTATTGATTTCATCTACAAACTTAAAGGTCTGGAAATCAATCTTTCATTTATTGAAGCCATTACTCAGATTCCTAACTACGGTAAGTTTATCAAAGAACTTTTATCTCGAAAGCATAGTTTAGAAGGAATATCAAAAGTATCTTTAACTGAAGATTGTAGTAAAATAGTAACTGCTAAAATGCCCACTAAACTAAAAGATCCAGGAAGTTTCACAATTCCGTGCAAACTTGGAAACATTTCCTTTCCAAAATGTTTATGTGATCTTGGGGATAGTATAAATCTTATGCCTTTATCGATCTTCAAACAATTGAAGCTTGATGACGAAGTTAAAAGGACAAATATGGTTTTGCAGTTGGCAGACAAGTCTATTAAACATCCTTATGGCATAATAGAAGATGTGCTAGTTAAAGTGGATAAATTTGTTTTCCCAACTGATTTTATTGGATTTTTCATATGATGAAAAGTGTCCTATAATTTTAGGAAGCCTTTTATGCATACTGGCAAAGCATTGATAGATGTTTCGGAAGGCAAAATTAAATTAAGGATAGGGGATGATACTGTTGAATTTAATATGGGAAAAGCTGATAAATATCCTATGGATGAGGATATCTGCATGAAACTTGACTTGATTGATGCTTGCATCCAAGAGGTTGTTAAGCTAGATTTCATTCATGAATATGAAGTCAAGGGGTTGAAAAACTCCATT
>CATIWQ010347504.1:0-13511 GCA_949673415.1 Euphorbia schlechtendalii | reverse complement strand
ATTCCATCTCTGAAAGATATGGCCTCTGGGACTTTACAGATCCTCTGACGACTTCATGTTCTCCAGATGATGCTTCATTCTGAGGCTTTCTTCTGAACTCAGAACTTACAAAACTTATTATCCTTTGAGAACCAACAAATTGGTTGGACCAAATTAATAATTAAAAGAATTAAAAGAGAATTTTGGGAAAAATTGCACAAAGCAGAGCAAGGGAATTTTTCCCGTTGTGAGTGGGTCTCGCGAACACGGGTTATTCGTGGGTGGGGTCTGCGCGGCGAGCAATTGCTCGCGGGCCACTAGCGTGCGCTAGCCAGCTAGTGGCCAGCATGCTAGGCTTCCGAGAGAGCTCGTAAGCCTGGCTTGCGGGGGCAAGGCAAGACCATTAGGGCTTGCCTCGCAAGCCGCCTCACAGCCGGTATATGCAGGCTGTGCACACGAGTCGACTCGCATGGAGCCTGAGCTCCGCATGCTGACCTGCGGATGAGATAGGATTTTTCCCATCCCACATTGATTTTTTAGGGGAGTTTTCAACTCACCTCCCACTATAAATAGTGGTCCCCTTCTCCCTTTTCAATTCACTTCTGCTCAGCCTTTCTTTCTGAGTTCGACATCTTTTCTTCGTGAGATTTTGGCGAGATCTTCTACGAGTTTCTCCAACGTTGCAAGAATTCTCTGAAAGTTTCTTTCTATTTTAAAGTGAACCTTCTCAGTTAATATTTTCGGCTTGGTCTTCGAGCGGTCTAGCAGTTGCTGTCTACTAACGGGTTCTTCCTCAATGGAGGTTTTGATCTGTGAAGATCCGTGTGGATCAATCATGAAGGCTGTCCTAGATTGGAGGCTAGTGCTATGGGAGTACTGTACTAAGGGAGCGCCGCACCAAAGGAAAGCACGCATCAACTGGTATTGCACTTAACTTAGATGTTAGGTTTCTTTTATAAGTTTTATAAATCTATATGCATCCATGGAATGTTTCAACTTAGATTATATCAATCATGGCATGCTTAGGAGATCCTTTTAAGTTTTGAAATTCCGCCTTACAAGATTGCATGTTCAATTACTATCTCAATTAACCAGTAATGGTATCGGAGCCTGTCTTATGCTATGCATGATTGATGATAATATATTGAAATTGATATTTTCTATAAATTGATTAAAGTATGCTATTCATGACTTAGGTTTCAATTCCTTTTATAGAAAATGATGTGCTAACTAGATTCAGGTTTTCTTCAAACTTAGTCTAGGTGATTATAATATAAATTAGCAATGTTTTACCACACATATAAATGCTTTAAATTGAGGATCGTCCCGTACTTCACTCAATTAAAGAACGAAATCTTTAAATCATAGTTGTCCGTGCTACAATGAATTCAAGTGTGTGTGGTTATTTTGGCACGGATTGGACTTGGCTGCTCATTCAGTTTAAACGGGCTTCTCCTACTCGGAAATCTCCATCTGTATTAGGTTTAAGTATACCCAATGAACTTTTATGACTTAGTTGAATTCTAGTATGAGAATTGGATTCCGCATATGATTTTACAAACGTGGTTTACGTTGTTAAATTAAAACTTATAGACATAGGTGCAAGAATTTAAACATTGACCTTGTTTGTTTTGCATGCTATGTGGAGTCTTAACTTAATGGAATGATTATGATGTACTAGCCTTGAGTATGCTCCCTTAGATTAATAATTCCAAATATCCCGGAATTATTATTATCATAATCATATCCATCGAATGAGACCTAGACAAGGGCGAGACCAGCTGCACCAATAAAATCCCTACAACAATATTAAGACGGTAGATTGTCTTCCCATCATAAGTAGTGATACGAACCTTATTAACGAATGTAAGGACATGTACAACATACTTTCCCTTAATATGTGTTTGGTCATAAGACTAGATGGGGTTAATGCCTTAACAAAAATGGGTTAGTTGTCTATGTTAGTGGAGCTAATGCCAGATTCGATACACATTTAAGGAGTCATACAATTGGGTATGCACGTCTCAAGAAAGGGAACTCAAATGGATTAGCAATTACATGGGATGTAAATGGACCAACCATAGTTGTCTTGTTATGGCTTGACCTACTATAGCGGAGGTCATGATGAGTGACTATGGATGCTACCTACAAAGGAAAATTGGTTGGACCAAATTTCCTCAATTTAAATAGAAGAGGCTATTTTAATGTTAAGAAAATAGTAGGAATTATGTGTTTAACATGCTAGAAAATTAACTCAACATGCCACTCTCTGTGTTTCCCAACCCAGCAGAGGAACCTGAAACTGAAGAAGTTAAAGCTGATAGAGATCTTTCAATCAACTTCAATGAAGGAGAAGATCAAGCTCAACCTCAACAACCCAACGTAGAGACTCTCATTGTAGATCCGAGTATTCTAAGAGAGATTAGGACTCATCGCAATCACCCTCTCAAAAGTATTGTTGATGATGTTCATAATCTTATCATGACACAAGGACAACTCAGCAGAATGATGAGCCATCTAGATTTCATCTCATTTATTGAACCTAAGAAGTTTGAAGATGCAAAAGGAGATGATTATTGAATGATAGCGATGCAAGAGGAGCTGGATCAGTTCAAATGCAATGATGTTTGGGATCTTGTCCAAAGCCCAAAGGAAAATCAATTATCACCACCAAATGGGTTTTCAAGAACAAGCTTGATGAAGATGACATTGTTGTCAGAAACAAGGTTAGGCTTGTTGTTCAAAGCTATAATCAACAAGAAGACATAGATTATGATGAAACCTATGTCATTATAGCTTGACTTGAAGCAATAAAGATTCATTGTATTTTCGCATCTCATATGAATTTCAAATTATTTCAAATAGATGTTAAAAATGAATACATGAATGGCTTCATTCAGGAGGAAACATATGTGAGACAGCCTCCAGGCTTTCCGAAGAATCTTGAGCATGTTTTCAAAGTAAATAAAACTCTTTATGGATTGGAGCAGACTCCTAGGTATGAGAGGCTGACCACTTTCCTTATCAACAAAGGCTATGAAAGAGGAAAAGAAAATATGACTCTGTTTATCCAGCGAAAGAAGGGAGATGTGTTGCTTGTCTAAATCTATGTGGATGACATCATCTTTGGAGCAACTGATGAGAAGTTGTGCAAGGAGTTAAACAAGCAAATGAAGAGTGAATTTGAAATGCCAATGATGGGAGAGATCAAATTTTTCTTTGGACTGCAAATCAAGAAAAGTGAAGATAGAATCTTCATCAGTCAAGAAAAGTATGCCAACGAAGTCCTGAAGAAGTTTGATATGGAGAATTCGAAGCCAATGTCCAATCCTGTAGCCACTAACACAATTTTTAGTAATAGCCAGTAGACAGAAAGTTCTATAGAGGTATTATTGATTTTCTTAATTATGACATATTCATAATTTCATATTGCAATAGAGGGGATTAGCCCGTAAGCCAAAGATACCCTATTACAGCAAAGCTTTCCCTTGTACTAATCTGCCTCCCTGAGAAAAGATAGTACTTGAGCGAGTGGAGCACTTGTTGCCATATCGCATGTACCTCCCTCGTTAGAACCCATTTGGGGAGAGGCTTGGAGTGTATTTTAGTGCAACAAGAACCTTTTACATCAACAACCCATTTATAAACCTCGTGTAAATAAGCCGTAGGCATTTTTCCTAGGGTGTTACCCAACAAACGACCATGCATTATATTTTTCTTGCAGATGCGCTTCTTAGTATCTTCATGGTACTAAAATGAACCAAACTTAGGATAGAGACTAGCCAATAACCCTACGCACGGGAGTTGTATGGTTAGAAGATTAAACGTTGCATGCTATGTGCTACGTGGTTACTACTTATCACTATACAAATATCATGCTAACCACGAATTTTCGTGCAAACACTTGAACGCACACACTCATAATGTTAATATGATGTAACATAACATATTCTTATTACCATACTTAGTATTAGTTGACACTTGAGATCGTGTTGCCCTGGGACAACATAAAAGCACTTAGAAACATCACTTACCCCTTTTCAGCAAGATGTCCACTTGACATCTGGCTATTAACCAGTACAGGGCAAATATAGATTTCTTTTACTACGTGATGTCCACTTAACATCCGACACTCAGCCTACAAGGGGCAATAACATATCCCACACATTACTTATGAGATGTCCATTCGAAGTCCAACTCATAGGCCACATAGCCCAAACGGGGCAAATACCTACCCAAATCATTTTTCCTACATCACATGATGTCCCTACTGACATTCGAACCTAAGCCCACACGAGGCGAACTTATTTTAAGAACCTTACCTTACCAAATCTTCAAAGGTATATGCTTCATACCCGAACCATCCGCCCACACGGGGTAATAATTCTTACATCACCACATACCCTCAAACAATGATGACCATACGGGTATCCAAAACTCCGCCCTAATTGGGCAACATAACCAAATCATTCAATAGCTACATACGATAGTTATTTAAATTTTATTTCATTTCATCAGGGTATGTTGCACTACTTACCTGAAATAATCTTGACCACCCAATTCCATGAGATCTAGTCATAGTACGAAATCTCCAACTATTGACCTATTACCATACGGTAATTTGGTCACTTCATATACACCATTCACGTTACGATGTCACACAGACATCGTACAGATCTCAAATCCATCCCCAAGGGTTGGGTTTACATTTTCACCTATTTTACCTAACAACTAACCTGTTTATTTCAAACGGATTGACAAATATATTATTCATCTCACATCATGGCATGCTAATCCCTCGTGAATGTAGCCATAACATTAAACATCTCACGCATTTTTCACATCACGAATCATGTCATGAATCCCAAATGCATGGTCTGATCTTCTACTTGTGTATTGAAGAGGCTTGGAAAAGGCCTGCTCATTGCCTAGTCTGCATTTCTCCAATCGTGGCCAATCTGGAGGGGGTTCCGTACACTGACTCAAGTGAGGTTTCGGGTTCTTATTCAGATTCAGTTCAACATACGTTTTTCATGGCCAATCTACAAGAAGGTGCGAGGGAGGATCACCCTGTCCTTACGGGATAACTCTCAGCAAACACATCAGTCATCGATGAGCGTCGAGATTGCAACTGCCTTGAACGCCTTTGCAAATACCGAACAACTAACATCGCTTATTCGCCAACACGCCGGGAGAGCTCAGAATGTGGTGTCCAGCCCGGAGGTCACCCTTAACAACGACGGTCCAACTAGCTGACTTGAAAGAGGGGGACCTCCCACCTCGCATGTAGTGCACCCAAATCCTACCGCCTTTTATCAGTTCGGGACAGGATAAAGTCAGCTGAACCAGGCTTAGATTGGGCAGCCAGGATATAACTTTGCCAATCCTTCCCTGAATCAATTATTCCCAAGATAAATTGGGCAGCCGGCATTCGCACTAGAGCGTTTCTACCAAGGAATGACCCAACGACCTATTCCCAGTTGGAGTACATCAATAGCCTCACAATTCCAGGGACCCCAGCTGCCCACTTTCACGGCCTTTTCCCAAGGGCAATATAGCTCTTTTCGAAGCGCAAAGAACGCCATCCTCCAACAACCAGGAATGACGTAGTTGTGGCAACAGTTCTTGGCCACTCACGACGGCCATCTCATGAATTCATACTCGACATTACCGACAATCGGGGATGAAGACAGCTTACCCCCAAACTTGGCAATGCTGTAGTTTGAAAAGTATGTGGGATCTGGCGACCCGCATGCTCACTTAACGCATTATCAGAAGGTGATGAGAGCATTAAGGGTCAGCGAACGAATGATGGCTAAGCTCTTTGTCATCACATTGGGCCACCTAGTTAATGAATGGTACAACCACCTTCCGCTAGACATAGTTACTGATTGGAATAGCCTTGTTCAGGCTATAATAAGACATTATGGTTTCAACTCTCAAATGGAAACCACAATGCAACATCTGGAGGCTATAAGGTAAGAGTAGGGTGAGAGCTTCAAATCCTACTATGCGTGTTGGATGGCCACACAGGTCATGCTTCGAGCTCGATTAACTCTACCGGAGATGATAACCAACCTTCTAAATGGCGCACTAACATCATACAGGAACAAGTTTGGGTCAGACATCTTTTCGAGCTATCAAGAAGTGTTTGAGAAGGTGGATAGGATGAAACACTTTGAATCCATGTACACGTCTGAGGGGCACTAGCACCGAAAGATGATGATGTAATAAATTAGTTTTTAGCTACTTCACCCACGAGGTTTTTGAATTTTTGAATAAATTGAACTTTGTTTATTTACTTGATATTCTTTTGATGACATCACACATTCCCATAAACATATATATAATGTTTTTAGCACATGTGACACATCATGTCATGAAATTATTTTGGGTATAAATGGATTCCCCAAAGTTACAATAAATTCAAATGATTTGACTCTTGAGAGAAAGTGAGAGACAAACACAAGTACTTAGACGATATGTGATAGCATTTGCTTGATTCTACAAAGACGTAAGATTGACAGACAGATGACCAAGCATGAAATGTCCACCAACTACTAAATCAGTCAAACAAAGATCAAAATGATCAAAGCTAGAATAAGACCAAAACGTCAACAAAGCAAATTGAGGTCAAACCATCGACGCAATATCAAAGACAACGAATGAGTCAGATCGTTGAACACGTCAACAACTTCATCACATAGCCCCCCAACACTTATGGGCTGATCACTACATTATCGAAGGAACGTCATTGAACGAAAATCGTTCACCATCGATGGAATCAAGCTATCAGATTTGATATCCGGCATATCACCTATCGTTGGAGAACAATTGAACTTAAAAGGAAACGTTCATGATCAAGACTCATCATCGAATACACCTCAAGCTAGCGAAGCAGCATGAGCACCAACCAATCGATCAGAAAAGCAGAACGAGACAACAATTGAAGTCGTGGACATGGACGACGACCGATCTACCAAATCAACCAAGTCTTACACAATTGCTATCACGCATAGGTGAAAGAAACAAATCTGCAAAAACAATACCAATAAAAAATAAATTAGCCTGTCAATTAACATTCTATTAGTTCAGCAAAAATTAAGGCTTCTTTTCAAAACAGAAAAAGAACATTCCGCTGAGTTGAAAACCCGAAAAGGGCGGCTTGGACAAAACTTAGAACATCGAGAGAACCACAAAAACCTGAGAGGGCTAATCAATTGTAGGAGTCAAATCATTTGAAACATTTATAACCCTGTTAAGTTCATCAATGAATTATCATTTTTGCTAAATCTTTATGCATATGCTTATTTGAATTGCTTGCATGCCAATGGTAGAATATCACAAGTAAACATAAAAAAAATGAAAAAGTAAATAAAGAAACATGAGTCTGTTGGATTGAAAACCCGCAAGGGTGATCTATCCAGAAATTAGAACCAAAGAAATATCAAATTCATCATCTCCTCGGAACGGTACGTGACATAATATATCTCCAACACTTTAGGCAAATGGCTTTCAGGTGATCATCACCAATACAATGCGAGGTCAACGACTCATCTAGACATTCCTCAGACCAGATAAAAATTCTGAAATCGAACCTGAATCAACGAATCCATGGTCGTCGCTCTGAGGAAGTCACCCATGAAACCCCCAACGAGACAAATCCTATGGGAAACCCCGCAACAGCACAAGGGAAGACTCTCCAATGAATGAAGCCCACAACACCTACAATAAATGAACATACATAATGTGATAAATTTTGTCCATGTATAAAATCATACATACATTACATACGCATCACGTCATTTACAGGTAAATACGATGTCAAACTGGAGCAACGCTGTCTCCACTTCCACTTGAGGAACTTACAGACATCAGGAAAGATGATGGCCCACTTAAGCCTAAAATCCATTCAAGCAACATTGCATCACAAAGGCCTCCTAAAATAAAGGAGCGATCTTCGGGACACCCTCTAATTTTCATCAAACTTATTAATTCACCATATTTTAATTTTTGATTGAAGAGACAAATATTTTCACTTCGCATAAACTTAATCAAATAATTAAAACATGCATCATGAAAATTTATTAACATTATACATTTCTCTGATTTGTCACAGGGAAACAAGTCAACATCCTACTAAGGAAATTCAAAATACAACCGAAGAAGGAAATGGTTATCTTGATGACTGAAGAAAGAAACAGTCTCATCCACCAATCGAAGAAAGAAACAGTTAGATATCCGTCCATCAGAGTCGCCTTTAAAACGGATTCAGGCACCCATCTCCGATAACTCCAACAACTCAAAAGGGGCACACGATGATCGCAGCAGAAGGAAATGATTACCGACTATTAAAGGGATGCCGCAGAAAGAAACTGTTGACCTGCCCGCAAGGGGTACCAGCACCAAGGGATTCCGAAGAAAAAAAGGGACAATTCCGTGAGAACACGGCGCCAGAAAGGAAGACCCACGTCATCACCAATCGGGGGCAAAGAAGTCATCAACCGCACCGATCAGACATATTCTCAATCCCTCCGCTCTATTTCATGTGATCATACTGGTTATACAATCAGCAATGATCACACGAGGGGCACACAACATTTTATTGAGGCACTCGCCTCAACGCCTCAATTTTTGTTTGAGGCGCTCGCCTAGGCAGTGGCTCTTTGAAGGCGTGGCGCTCTGACAGCGCCTCGCCTCATTGCCTTTTGATAACACTGTTTTTCACATTGCATTCCTTTGCAATTTGGTACTTCTCAGTTTATTATTTACTTAAAATACCATCATTAATTCTTAACTTGTCAGAAACTCGTCATGGAAAATTAGAATCAAATGTATCATAAGCACTTGACTACAAAATAAAATTAGCAACACTTAGTAGATTTGTGCTTAATCACAAGATATTGTCTCCATTAAGCTAACAATAGTATGCCAAATCAGAATTAGTATGAAATATCACTCATTCTTATGGCTAATTAGAATGAACAACACATTAGAGTGCAAAACAAAACTAACTACCTCATTCTATCTAAACCATTGTACACAAAAACAGAGAAAAAAAATTCGCAAGACAAGAAATAAACAAAAACTCATACATAATAGCTTATACCATTACTAATTTCCATATAAAATAAAAAAGTTCAGAAAAACCCTAATAACAAAAATTTCCCGAATATTATGCCGAAGAGGAAATTAAACAAGGAAAAGCTTATGTTGTGGTATGAATTTGTACCAGAACGACTGAAGTTGAAGGATTGAACTGCAGAAGTTGGCTGTTGGAGATGGCGGCTACTGATGTTTAGATGAGGTTTTAAGGAAAAAAACATCACGACGGTGGTTGATTGAGGTTTGAGAGTGTCTAGGTCAATGGAGAACGGCGGTGATATCAAAGGAGGACGACGGCTAAGGTTGAGGACGGCGGCGAGATCAACGTAGAAGAAGAGTGAACTGGGTAGAAAAGGAAAAAAGCAACAAGGCATGCGACGCCTAATCACAGGGTAGAAAGTAGAGGGAATTTTCCCTCAAAATTTTGTGTTTTTAATTTTATTTTCGTTTCCTTCTTCATTTCTTTTCTATTTTATTCTTTTTCTAAATTATTCATCTACCTAAACACTTTTTGTATTCCTTTTCAACTCAATTTTCAACGGGGAGCGAGACATTGTTGGTAATAAATTAAATTTAATTGTAATTTTATTCTATATATATGTTAATAATTTTATCTTATTATATGTATTTTTATTTGAATTTATACGTACTAACAATAACCTTCTGTCTCTTAATTAATTTGAATTTCTTAATTTAAAATGATAATATTTCTCAAACCTTTAATTTTTTTAAAACGATTCTTTAGAATATTTTGTTTATTTCATTTTTATCTTTAAAACATGATACAACTCGATATACTTCGATAAAATTAATATAATTCATATTATACGAGTTTACATTTTTGTATAATATTCATTATACTAGATTTCCTTATACTGAACATAATATCAAATCGCAAACTCGTATAATACGCATTATATCAATTGAAAAATATTATGTATAAAGAAATATGGTATAATGAAAATAATACCAAAATGTAAACTCGTTATGAGCACGGGATTTTGAACCAGCTCGCGCGTTTAATGATGACGGCTTTTCGGGATATTTTTCCTCAAATCACACAATTTTCGACCGTCTGACGATCTTCAAATGGGAGTTCTCCTCGTTAAAATAATGTTTGGGACCCTAAATAAATATTTAGGACCGTAGAAAATATTTAAAAGGCTTAAAGTTAAAATTTGAAGTCTTATAATATTTTTAAGGGTCCAAAATAATTTAATTGGGTTATTTGGAAATCTAGGTATATATAAACTTGTATATATATAAATAAATATATATATAATATAATATATTAAATTAAAAAAAATTAATTAAGTGGCGGGGGACCAAAGAAATAATTTTTTGGTCCCCTCCCCCTCGCTGAACTCCTCAGCAAGGGTCACCCTCGCTGAACTCTTAAGCGAGGTACACTCTCGCTGAGGAGTTCAGCGACGGGGGAGGGGGGGATCCTGTCTTGAATTTCTATAAATTGGGGACATTTTTGGATTAAAGGGGTTCAAAATTTTAGATAAAAAAATTAGATTTTCAGATAAAAAGACAATGAGAAAAATACTAAAATATTTCTCTTGAATAATTCAGATCTAAAACATATTTGGATCTCAAATCTTGATTATTTTCAAACCATTCTTCTTCCTACATTTCTCCAAAATCCTCAGATATTCTCGGGTCTAAAACAAATTTAGAACCCGAGTCTGATTATCTTTCGGATAAATATTTTCTTCAAAGATATTCGGATCCAAAAGACGTTTGGATTCCAAATTTAAATTGTTTTCAAATACTTTTTTTTATCTACTTTTCTTTAAATATCCTCAGATATTCTCGGGTTTAAAACAAATTTAGAACCCGAGTCTGATTATCTTTTGGATGAATAAACACTTATTTTTTCCAATTAAACCACAACTTAAATCAAAACGAACGAGGAACGTTCCCGGGGATCGAACGGATACGCCGAAGTGGATTCATACCGCAAGAGTAAGCCTCTGAGTTCCTAGAACTGCAAATTCCATGCTCATCTTCTGCTTCATCTCTTTCTGATCTTTATTTGTGGACCTAGGAATTATTTTTATTCCTTATTATTATAAATAATGTTGTAATTCTTTCCTTCTTCTTTTATTTCTTTTTAATTTTTATATTAGAATACTCCCACAAAGGGAATAAAATATATTCTTGGATAACAGACATCACCTTTTGCCATGCGGTCATTTTCACTGATAAAATTGATCAACATACGTGTAAATAAAAATGAACTATTTTTATTTAAATTAACAACTTTAAAATTATCGATGTTTTAATTAGGCCACACGGGCCTCGCTAAAATCAAATCGAACATATGTGATATCCCTTATGCTAACCTTTGTGGATGCAAGTTAGATGTATTTTTAGGGTTTTAATTTTCCTTCGGGTATCTCAATTTCATTTTTTTGGGAAATGTAATTAATAGGTTAGCAGGCGGTTGCATCCCCTGATTTTTGAAAGCCTTATAATTTTTACTTTTCGTATTTATTTTCCGCATTTACTTACTTCTTTATGGATGGTTTATTATTCCGCTTTGTGGATTGTTTATTATTTTGCAATACGTGAATCATGCATGTAAAGTCTAAAAATGACCTAAGTGTGAATATGTATAACTAAGAAAATACAGTTTTCTGTAGATATAATATAATGTGATCACATAAGAAATAAGCAACTTATCCCGAACCCGAATCTCTGTGTCTTAGTGGGCTGTCTCCTGGATGTTAAGCCTCACAAGACTCTAATTCCTGGAAAGAGCTAATCTAGGTGGCGACTCCACACCAAGAGACGTCGGATTCGGGTTCGAACATATCTAAAATGTTTTCGCCCTTTCTCATTCAACATTTTCCGGGTCCCCGACCCGGTGCTTTTCTTTTTCAAACACTCCGGTGGACCGCGCCTCTCATCTTCTGCGCGCTCTCGGCCCACCGCTCCGTGTCGCCCGTTCACAGTGACGACTCCGCTGGGGATTTTTCTAAAAACTTGTTTTTCAAAGGTTTTAGATTTTGGATAAGTGCCGAAAATTATTGATCACATTATTCCGTTTTCTCTTATTATGACATATTCATAATAACGCATTGCAGTAGAAAGGATTAGCCCATAAGTCTAAGGTACCCTTATTACCGCGAAGCTTTCTCTTGTACTAATCTGCCTCCTTGAGAAAAGATAGTACTTAAGCGGGTGGAGCACTTGTTGCCATATCGCATGTACCTCCCTCAACCCATTCAGGGAGAGGCTTGGAGTGTATTTCAGTGCAACAAGAACCTTCTACATCAACAACTCATTTACAAACCTCATGTAAATAAACCATAGGCATTTTCCCTAGGGTGTTACCCAAACATGCGACCATGCATTATATTTTCTTGCAGGTACGCTCCTTAGTATCTTCATAATACTAAGATGAACCAAACTTAGGATAGAGCCTAGCTAAAAACTCTACACGCGGGAGTTGTATGGTTGGAAGATATGATGTCGCATGCTATGTCCTACTTGTATACTACTTTCAATTTGTCATTGTACAAATGTCATACTAACCATGAATTTTTATGCAGACACTCGAATGCACACACTCATGATATTAAATGTACATATCATGTTATCATCATCGGTGTCACATACACTTAGGCACAGTTGACACTATAGAACATGTCACCCTAGGACAACATAAGACCGCTTAGGGACATCACTTACCTCTTTTCAGCAAGATGTCCACTTAACATCCTGCTATCAGCCTGTACATGGCAAATATACCTTTCTTCTACTACATGATGTCCACTTGACGTCCGACACTTACCCCACAAGGGGCAATAACATTTCCACCACATTAGCCATGAGATGTCCACTCAACATCCAACTCACAGCCCTTCCGGGTAATTCTACACACCAAAAGCCCAAACGGGGCAAATACCTACCCAAATCATTTCCCACATTAAAGGATATCCCAGTTGATGTCCTAAGCCCACACGAAGCAAACTTACTTCAAAAGTCTTACCTTACCAAAACTTCTAGGATATACGCTTCATGCCCGAATCATTGGCGCACACGAGGTAATAATTCACGTATCACCACATGCCTATAAATAGTGATGACCACACTCCACCCTAATTGGGAAAAATAACCTAATCATTCATTAGGTAGCTACATACGGTAGTTGCTTTCATCTTATTAGGGTATGTCACATCGCTTACCCGAAACAATTTTGACCACCCATTCCATGAAACCCAGTCATAGTACAAAACCTCACACCATTGATCTAGTACCACACATGTAGCTTAGTCAACTCACTTACACCACTCATATTACGATGTCACACCGACATTGTACAAATCTCAAATCCAACCCCCGTTGTTGGATTTTCATTTCCACATGTTTTCATTTTTACCTAACGACTAACCTATTTGTTTCAAATGGATTGA
>CATIWQ010347497.1:0-20273 GCA_949673415.1 Euphorbia schlechtendalii | reverse complement strand
CTACTATTTTAATTTCAAACCAGTGTTATACTATTTACATACTAGTTTCCTACTGTTTTGATTCAATAGTTTTATCTTACATGTTCTAATCACTTTTTAAGGCATTTTGATTAATTTTCAAGATTAATTTGACATAACTTGTTCTTCATACTAGTTTCCTACCACTTTCTTACTAGTTTTGACATTTTTTATTCTTCATACTAGTTTCCTACCACTTACCTACTAATTTCTTACTAGTTTTGGCATTTTTTGTTCTTCATACCAGTTACATACCAAATTCCTACTATTTTTATTCAATACTTTGTAGAATTCTATTTTACATGTTGTAATCACTTTCTAATGCATTTTCATTACTTGTAAGTTTATAATTGTTCGTTTATTGCTATGGAGATAAACTTTTGACATGTATTTGTGTTACCTACCATACTTTCATAACAAATTTGACACAATTTGTTCTTCCTACCAGTTACATAGAACTTATATACCGGTTTCGTACCAGATATCAAATAGTTGAAAAAGTATTCTGAAAAAGTATATCACAATGGATGGCTTTTCAAAAATAAAAATGAGACGAACAAAAAACTTTAAAGCATCATGTCAAAATAATGAATGGTTTGAGAGATAATGGCGAAATAAGATAAGAAAATTAAAAAACAAGCGTAGTAGGTAAGGGAGGTGAACACAGCAACTTTGGAGCGTATAGAAGGTAAATATGAAACTTGATTGGTCAAATAAGTTAGGACACAAAACTTGGGTTGAAATTATTCCTAGCTTTCAACCTATTTATAAAATTTTCCCATAAATCAAATTGGAATAAGAGTAAAATATGCTAAGAAATAGAATCCTCCTAATACGATTAGAATTAGGAGTATATTTTCCCTATATAATGCAAACACCTATCTATTTGTGTCTATTATTGAACTTCACGACTGAATTTTTGTCTTGATTTCTGATTAAGGATGGGATTGGGCAATTATCTTCAACTATTTGGCCTTGGCCGGTGCCAAATAAAAGTGGATAGTAACAAAGAAAACCAATGGGTTGAAATTCTGAAACATATACTAACAACCAACATCATGAGTCATCTAGATTTGAATGATCGTATCAACATGAGTTGGGCATGCAATTCAGGGCGATGTTTATTCATTGAAGAGCCTTTGTCTGAGGTTCAATTTCCATGGCTTTGTGATGTAGATGAGCGAGCATTGACTTACTTGGAGAAGTTTGATAAAAGTGGCTAGTTCGGGTTACTATTCATTTGAAATTTTTGGGTCAGATTTGGATGTTTCTAGACTTCATTCTTAAGCGAAACTGCCCAACTAGCAACACTAGAAGCTTTGCATCTTACCCTGCCCTATCTCAGCCAAATTCAACCATTTAGGTCTTCAATTTTATGTTTTTTCATTTTTTTGGACTTAATTGCAATCTTCTAAATGTTTCTGTGCTTTTTATTTTTTTCAGGCTTTTAACCCTAACATCCCTAGGGTATATAAAGACTTGTAAATAACTCAATTGAGTAGTTTTTTTGCATAATAAATTTTTGAACCTTTTGCCCGAAAATTCCTTTATTTGAGCATTTTCTAAGGTTTTCGAAGAATTGTTTCGTATTGTTTTGGCATATTCATTACAATCCGATGGATATCAGTTCTTTGTTTGTTTTGATTAAGCTTTGCACTGCATCAGTTGGTACCAGAGCTAGTTTTTCCGCACTATGGCGCCTCAAAGGAAGGAGCGAAGTGTTGCTGATTTTGTAGAGGAAGAGGCCTTGAACCGCAAGATTGCAAAGGTTGTTGATCGAAGGATGCATGATGCTGTTGAACGTATCCAAGTAGTGGATGAGAGGCTTGGTGTCGTGGATGAACTCACAGAGCAGATTCGATTGATGAGGGTGGAAGAGCGCGAGCGACAAACTAACGCACCACCAAACTATAATAATATCGAAGAGGAGGAAGGAGGTTTAGAGGAGGAGATGGAATATGAATGAATGGGTCATCGACAGAATAGGGTTTTGGAAGATAGGCGTTGGAAAGCAGGGATGCGTACTGAGATTCCTGAATTTTGGGGTACTTTTCTAACCGAGCAGTTTCTCGATTGGCTGGTAGCAGTTGAAGAGATCTTGGAGTTTAAGGGAGTTCCTGAAGATAAGAAGGTACCACTGGTTGAAACTAGGTTGAGGGATTGAGCAATGGCATGGTGGCAGCAACTTAAGAAGTGAACAGGGAAGTCAAAGATTAGCTCTTGGGAGAACATGAAAAAGAAGTTAAGAGCCAACTTCCTTCCATATAATTTCCAGCATATGATGTATCAAAGATTGCAGAATTTAAAGCAAGGTAGTCAATTAGTAGATGACTACATTACGGAATTTTATCAGCTTGTGGCTAGGAATGATGTGTGTGAAAGTGATGAGCAATTGGTTTCAAGGTATATTGGAGGTCTACGATAGCAGATTCGGGAGGTAGTTAATGAATTCGACTCGTTCACTATGTCAGAAGCGCATTAAAGATCCTTGAGACTGGAGAAGCGAGGAAGAGTTAATCGTAGTTGTGGTAGTTTTGGAGGTAGTAGTGGAGTCGTGAATGGAGGGGGAGTTATGGTGCCCAATAAGACAACCAATCCACAGACACCTCAGTTGGCGAAAAGTTCATATCCAAGACGAGTTCATTATTACTCATGTGGTGAGATTGGACATTTGAAGAATCAATGTAAACTGGCTGGGAAGCGGGTCATGATCGCGGATGCTGAAATTGAAGAGAATCCCTGGGGTGAAGAAGATCAAAAAGATGAGGAGGTTGATGAGGAAATCATGGTTGAGGGGGATATCAGAATGGCTCTAGTAGTAAGATGTTCATTCCTAACACCGCAAGTTAGTGAGGGAGACCAATGGTTGCGCAATAGCATCTTCCAATCAACTTGCACAATTAAGGGTAAGGTATGTAAGTTTATGATTGACACCGGTAGCTGTGATAATATTATCTCCTTAAAAGCTGTTCGAAAGTTGGGGCTGTCAACAGAAAAGCATCCTAATCCCTACAAGTTAGCCTAGTTGAAGCAAGGAGGAGAAGTCATAGTAAATAAAAGGGTGTTGGTTTCGTTTTCTGTCGGTGACAAGTATAGGGATGAAGTGTGGTGCTATGTGGTGGATATGGATGCTTGTTATCTATTGTTAGGGAGACCGTGGTAGTTTGATAGAGTAGTTGGTCATGATGGAACTGCAAATTCCTACAACTTCTTGTTTAAAGGAAAGAAGATAGTGTTGCTACCCAAAAGGGAGGAAAAGGGGGGGGTGGAAGTAGCATGTTAACTCGCAGGTAGTTTGAAGATGAGATGAAGCAGGCTAATGTGGTGTATGCAGTGATGAAAAGAGTTGTCGAAGGAGAAAGCTATGTTGTTCCTGAGGCGGTTAGACCTTTACTGAGAGAGTTTCAGGATATATTTCCTAAGGAGTTGCCCAACCAGTTACCACCACTAAGAGATATTCAACATCAAATTGATTTAGAGCCAGGGGCTGTGTTACCAAATAGACCTCATTACAAAATGAGCCCAATAGAACATGAGGAGTTGCGAAGGCAGGTTGAGGAGTTTTTGGCAAAGGGTTTCATTTGGGAGAGTTTAAGTCCTTGTGTAGTACCAACCTTACTGATCCCTAAGAAAGATGGTACGTGGAGGACGTGTGCTGACAGTTGTGCCATTAATAAGATCACAGTCAAGTATCGCTTTCCCATTCCTCGATTAGATGATTTGTTAGACTAACTTAGTGGTGTTGTTGTGTTTACAAAACTTGATTTAAAGAGTGATTATCATCAAATTTGCATTAAACCTGGGGATGAGTGGAAAACTACCTTTAAAACTAGGGAAGGATTATATGAGTGGTTGGTTATGCCTTTCGATTTATCAAATGCCCCAAGTACTTTTATGCGAGTTATGAATCAAGTGTTGAGACCTTTCATTAGCAGTGTGTTGTTGTCTATTTTGATGATATTCTGATTTTAACGCATTTGCGAGATGTTTTACTTATTTTGAGGAGGGAAGGTTTTTATGCAGCTACAAAGAAGTGTGTATTCATGACCTCTAATGTGTTGTTTCTAGGCTACATAATTTCTTATTAAGGGTTGAAGGTTGATGATTCCAAGATAGAGGCAGTCCGTACATGGTCCAAACCCTGTACAGTCACTAAAGTGCGAAGTTTTCACGGGTTGGCTTCCTTTTACCGTAGATTTATCCCCCATTTCAGTAGTATCATGGCTCCTATTACTGATTGTATGAAGAAAAGTGGGAAGTTTGAGTGGACAGACAGGGCAGACATGGCCTTTCAAGGGATCAAGCATCGGTTGACTACCGCGCCAATTCTAGTGCTCCCAACTTTTCAACAACCTTTTGAGTTACACTATGATGCTTCGAAAATGGGATTGGAGCTGTCTTGAGTCAAAGTCAAATACCGGTGGCTTAATTCAGTGAGAAGTTGTCGGGAGCCAAACTGAGGTATAACACTTACGACGTGGAATTTTATGCTATTGTGCAAGCTATTAAGCATTAGCACCATTACCTGTTTCAAAGGGAGTTTGTACTTTATACCGATCATGAAGCCCTGAAGCATCTTCATGGACAAGATAAAGTTTATGCTCGTCATGCTTCGTGGGTTGCTTATCTGTAATAATTCAATTTTATTGTGAAACATAAAGCGTGGGTAATGAACAAGGTCATAGATGCATTAAGCAGAAAATGCATGTTAATGTCTCGCTTGACGATGGAGGTACTTGGTTTTCACTCCTTGCTTGATCTTTATTGCACCGATCCATATTTCTCTATTGTATTGAGGAAGGTAGGCTCAAGAGAGAGTACTATTTTTCATTTCCTATTTAAAGGAAATCAGTTATGCATACCTGGTTGTAGCTTAAGGCTGCAAATCATTCAGGAATTACACGAAGAAGGGCATGTGGGACGAGATAGAACGTTGTAGCTTGTGAAGTCTTCTTATTTTTTACCATCTTGTGCAACGTTGTAGAATTTTCCAGGTGTCTAAAGGTGCTGCGATGAATGCTAGATTATACCGACCATTGTCAGTTCCAACTAGTCCATGGGAGGATGTTAGTATGGATTTTATCCTTAGATTACTGCGTACTCAACGAGGGAATGATTCTATTTATGTGGTTGTGGATCGGTTCTCTAAGATGGTTCACTTCATTCCCTGCAAGAAGACGACCAACACTGTCAAGGTTGCCCAACTATATTTTAAGGAGGTTTATAAGTTGCATGGATTACCAAAATTCATTGTTTCAAATCGAGATACGTGCTTTCTTAGTCACTTTTGGCGCAGTTTATGAAAGATGGTGAATACGCAATTGAATTTTAGCAGCACCTATCATCCACAAACTGATGGGAAAACAGAAGTGGTTAATCGATCATTGGGCAATATGTTGCGTAGTTTGGTTGGCGAGAATGTGAAGAGTTGGGATTTGAGTTGAGTCAGGCTGAATTTGCTCATAATCATGCAATTAGTCGTAGTACTGGATTCAATCCTTTTGCTGTGGTGTATTCAGTCCTTCCACGGGGTCCCTTGGATCTCTTACCAGTGCCAGATTAGATTTGTCGTCATGGTAAAGCCGAAGAGTTTGTTTCTAGCCTTTGTAGCATTCACGAAGCTGTTCGAGAGAATCTGTTGCATGCTAATGATAAATATAAAGAAGATGCTGATAAGAAGCGAAGGCACGTAGAGTTTGACGTAGGTGATTTTGTGTGGGCTGTTCTGACTAAAGATCATTTTTTCGTGGGAGAATACAACAAACCGTCTACCAAGAAGATCTGCCCGTTGGAGATTATCAAAAAAATCAATCCAAATGCTTATCGATTGAAGTTGCCAAGCCATGTTCGTAATGCTGATGTATTCAATGTTAAGCACCTTATTCCTTTCACTGGTCATTCTTCAGACAATGATGATTCGAGGACGAATCCTATTCGATGATGTAGATGAGCGAGCATTGATTTACTTGGAGAAGTTTGATATTAGTGGCTAGTTCGGGTTACTATTCATTTAGGATTCTTGGGTTGGATTTGGATGTTTCTGGACTTCATTGTTATGCGAAACGGCCCAACTAACAACACAAGAAGCTTTGCATCTTTCCCCGCCCTATCTCGGTCAAATTCAACCGTTTAGGCCTTCAATTTTGCGTTTTTTCATTTTTTTAGACTTAATTGCAATTTTCTAAAAGTTTCTGTGCTTTTTATTTTATTTCGGGCTTTTAACCCTAACATCCTTAGGGTATATAAAGACTTGTAAGCAACTCAAATGGGTAGTTTTTTTGCATAATAAAGTTTCGAATCTTTTGCCCGAAAATTCCTTAGTTTGAACGTATTCTAAGGTTTTCGAAGAATCGTTTCGTATTGTTTTGGCGTATTCAATAGGACCCGGTTGATATCAATTCTTTGTTTGTTTCGATTAAGCTTGGCGCTGCATCACTTTGACTCCCTCAGACAAAGAGTGACCAGCTCAGCTTCTTCGATATGCTGAAAGGTAAAGTTTACAACATGAGGATTCCGAAATCAGTTGAGGGTGCTAAGTGTTGGGCTTCTTCTAAAGGTTGGATTCTGTTTGAAAGTTGTGAAGAACTCGTTTTCATGAATCCAGTTGCCCAAATTGTTCCGCTTCCTCAAATCTATTCTATTCCAGGCTATTCCGAGTTTTCCGAATTCCCTGATTCATCTGGATTTATTAGGAAGTTGAGTTATCATCTTCGGATCCTTCATGCTTCACTGTTGCAGTTATTGTATCTGAATCTGATGAAGATCCTAGAGGCGTAGCTTTTTGCAGACCAGGAGATGGTCGGTGGACTTACTACGACCACTACCATTCACAAAACCCCAACGACGATGATGATGGCCCCCGAAATGAAATCATGGACGTCTTATTTCACAAAGGAATGTTTCATATTTTGATAGAAGATAATTATGCTACAAATTCGGATTTTTCCTTGGAGTTGCCTAACGGCACGATCACCATGAAACCAGTAACCGTTGATCAAAGTTGCAATCGATCAGTTAGTGAACATGAAGAAAACGACCATAGTTTGACAATCAAAGACGTTGTTCATAAATCATATCTGGTGGAATCCAATGGTGAGCTACTAGTTGTGTGTGCTGTATACAACATGATAATTTGCAAAGATGATCCGACTAATTATTTTGAGGAAGATGTTGAAGAAGAAAATCATGACGGTATTTTGGAAGAGGTTGTTGAGCACGAAGATCATGATGGTCTTCAAGAGGAGGTTGAAGAAGAAGAAGAAGATGCTGCTGATGATGATGATAATAATGATGATGATGATGATGACGACGTAAATTATCCATCAGTGTATTCGAAATTAACTCGATTAATGGTGAACACGGCCAGAAGCAGCTGCGGGAGTTTGAAGGAGTTAAAAAACGAGGTGTTTTTTTATAGGATTTCAGGGATCCTCGTATTCTATTCCGGCCATTAGAGATTGTGATTTCAAATCACAAAACTGTATTTACCTTCTTGGCGATAATCATTTACCTACGTCCGAATTTCCTTTGATTTCCCGTGAATCCGGATTATTTGATCTGCAAGAGAACAAGATTCAACCACTGTTTTTCCTAGCATTTATCCTGCCAATAACATGGGTTGGTTTACACCGTCTTTCATCCATTCTACTTCCATCTGATTCCTCTATTGTTCTAATGATTCTGGGCCTTCTGGCTTTGTAAGAAAATTTAGACATTGGATTGTCTGTTCATTTAATTGGGCTTTCTTATACACTATTTCATTGATAATTAATCATACACTTATTCTTCTTCTTCATGTAAGTTAGGATATTATTTGAATAGTATGGTCTTGAGACAATATATTACTACGTTTAATTTGTACACCAAACTACTCTTTATGGGGTCGGTTGTCTATGCCATTGCAGACTACTAATGCCCATGCATTAAACTTCACTTGCCGCTGAGTTTGACAAATTCTTCAATTAGAAAGAAAGGTCACTTTACTTGAGATTGTTGGCATAAAAGAAAAGAATGAAATTACACGTCATATCATAAAACTTCTAATGAAACCGAAGAGGTTTCATTAGAAGTTTTATGATATGACGTGTAATTTCATTCTTTTACACTAACTACTACTGAACATGTATAAGTAATCTACTCATAACACGAAACATCACATCTTACTCAGTTCATATCAATTCCGCAATCTGAATCACTATTTCGTATATTTACTTATTGACTTTAAGTTTAACAAGGCACATTTGGACCAACCATCCACAACTACAAAACTATTTTCTATATGCTTTCTCATATATACTTATTAAAAATGCAGAAAATACTACATCAAACTCGTAAATGGTTAACGAGACTTTAAGCGCTTTTCTGCTGCTACTTATTTTTTTTCTTTCAGGAAAAAAGGCACATCTAGCTTTTAATTAATTCACGATAGCAGTGAAGTCAAATATTATTTATTGAATATGATGGAAGTAAAGAAAACAGAAGAAAAATACCCTTTAATTTTCACATTTTGTCTATTTCTGCCTTTCATTTTTGTACTTCTTTAGTTTGATGATAATCTGAATTTCAGTTACATTATTACTTGTTTTCATCCAAAAAATAGGGAGTAGCAGTTAATTTGAAATTGGATTGTTGTTTTGCAAGAATTAGTTTTTATTAGTTCCGAGAAATACTCACTTGAATTAGATCTTACTGGTGGTCGTTCCGCAAATGTTTCTAAGTGTGTATGTGGGTCATATAGCCGTATAGTCATCTAGCAAATGGGTAAAGGAATTGGAAAATACAATTTAATTAGAATTATTAAATTAGTTTTAAGAACTTAACAGTTGACTAATATGTACTATGCAAAAGATATATGAACAAACAAAATGTGTATCCTTATTATCACTAATATTTTAACAGTACTAATAAAGGAGATTTATTCAAACTCAGCAAATCTTAACATGTCATCTTAACAAGATGTTCAAGGGCCGGTTAGGAGCTAATTTTGTTAAGGAAAATCTTTGAAATGAGACTGTGATGTCGGAAGACTGTCGAATGGAAGGAGAAACTGCAGATCTGATTGAGAAGTATAATATCGAGCATCGTCGATCTTCTCCTTACAGACCACAATCAATCAAAGCAGTCAACAAACCAGTTAAGAAAATCTTGTCCAATGCACTTCTTGAATTTGGCGGAAATTGTTGAATTTGACTTTGAATCTGCAATTATTTTAGATATTACTATATATTTAGAAAATAATTTGTTGAGGTAAGAAGATTTAAGTTGATGTAATTTATTTTAAGTTAATAGGATTAGATTTAAAATTTGAATTAATATTTTATTTGTAATATATTTGTAAGTCTATAAATAGGCATCCTTTTCCACAATAAATTGTGCTCATAAGTGTCATATGCTTATGTGTTCCAATGTACTGCATTTGCAGTATAGCTTTACTATATTTCTTTTGTTTATGTCTGTTTCATATCAATAAAAAAGTCAACATTGGTATTCGAGCTATCTTCTTAAGGGGATGTATGTTTCATTAGAAGAAATTGCAAAAATCAACAGAAGTTTCCCACGACGATACAACAAAAGTGTTATGATGATGCAACAAGAATATGATGAAACAACAAAAGAATGAGTTTTCCATTCAAAGCTCGTGCATATAACCATGCTCATGCCCCCCATATCCAAAACTATGACCTATAACAATGTTCATGACCTAAATCATGATCATGACCCATAACCATATGTATAACCAATGCTTATGATCCATGCCAATGACAATGAATTTTCTCATGTCTTATAACTCATGCCAATGATTATGAATAAAATTACAGCTTCAAAGCCAAGGAAGATTGTTGAATTTGACTTTGAATCTACAATTATTTTAGATATTATTATATATTTAGAAAATAATTTGTTGAGATAAGAAGATTTAAGTTGATGTGATTTGATTTAAGTTGATAGAATTAGATTTAAAATTTTAATTAATATTTTATTTGTTTTATTTTGGTAAGCTTATTAATAAACATATTTTTCCATAATAAAAATGTGCTTATAAGTGTCATATGCTTATGTATTTCAGAAAACTGCATTTGCAGTATTGTTTTACTATATTTCTTCAAACCCAGCCTTGGCTTAGAAGCCAACTAAGCATTGGCTTAGGACCTCCAAAAATTTAGGGCCCCAAAATTTTAATCTTTATTTTTTTTTCTAATTATTTTTTCAAATTATAATCCAATTTCAACTTATCCATATGTGTAGTTACTTTCTTTTTTTCTTAAAATAATATTGAGAGTAATTACAAGCATAAAAGACAAAATAATGAAATTAATGTATCATTCATAGCTTTTGCTTTATTACTAATTAATTTGTTATTTGAAACAAAATAAATGAATTAACTATAGAAAAATTTATGTGACAAATAGTATATAAGAATTTAATAGTATATAATATGCCTAGGGCCTCAAATTTTGTAATACCGGCTTTGTATTTCTTTTGTTTATATTCGGCTTATAAGTATGGACGGAGCGAATTTTCCGTAATCACGATTGGTGAATAGTACATTTTACGCAAAAGTTGTTTCAGCCGATCAGATGCAGTTCTTATATAATTCTTGGTTGGAAAATTGGAAAACATGATCGATGGGATCCCAAAACGAAATGACTACTTGGAGGAAAGCGGATTTGCCAGGACGATGGACGTAATATCTTAATCCCCAAAGCCCGAAACCTTCCAATCTAATGGTATAAATGTTTATATGTCAATTTATGGTTCAAATCGACAAAATCCCACCATCAACAAGGCTTAATCTTAGGGAGAAAATCTCTCAACTATTAGGTAGAACATAATGAGCTAGTTACGGAACTATTTAAACAAAATATTTACAAACATATGAACAAAATTACAAATTCAAGAACCTTATTTTTAAAAATCAATCTATTATAAAATATGTTAGAAATCTATTAGATATATCTTCGAAATCAATCTATCAAAATTATGTTAGAAATTTATTAGAAATATGTTACAAATCTATTAAAATATATATACAAATCCATCAAAAATCTAGTAAATTGCTTTGTCTTATATGGGATTTTTAGTATAATTTTAGTACATTGTTTTTTCAAATAATATGCATATCATATCAAATTTGTTAAAAATCTATTAGAAATCAAGTAAAACACTTTACATATTAAATATCATGTTGGAATGCATAATGTTATAATTCTTTCAGAAATCAGTAATCGAATAGAGGGATCAAAAGAATTAATTCCTCTGGTCATCTTCTTCCCTATAAAAATCATGCCAATTTGAATGGAACCAAATTGAACAATAAGAAAAAGAAGAACAAAGATAAAATTGCAAGAAAGGGAGTAACGAGTAGAGGAGCAAACGCCTATAGGTGAAACAAACTTTATTTGTAAATCTAAATTTCATTTACGAAAGTGAGTCCATTCCATGTTTATATATGTGATTCGTATTAAGCATTATAATTCATTAGAAAAGAAATCCTACATTTATAAACTGAACAGTTGAAGGTGCTATTTTTAGTCTATAAACCATCATCTTAAATCTATAGTCAATTAAATTGGCAAAATTGTCCAATATTTTTCAGAAATTGTTTTAATTTCGTGATCCATTGATGTGAAGGGAAAACGAGAAAGAATAAATGTTGTTTTAATTTGGTGAACCATTAATATTGGGTTTTCTTTACTCCGCAGTTTTTTCGGTCCAATTATGTTTTCCCCGTAAATCTTTGTATTATTTATTACTTCTTTCTAACTAGAATCTAGCCTATCGGGTTTGTGTTTATTAAAAATTATATATGTTGAGAAAAATCGATTGTAACTTAATTTGGATGAGGAACCAAATAGATGCCAAGAAAAGTACACACATGTGTGATTTCAAAAAGATCATAAATGTTTGAGAAAAAAATAATGATTTCAAATATTTTTACGATCTCTTCGACTAAAAACTTAATTTTCAATTATGTGTATACAAATTATTTTCCCCTTATAATATGATTGCTTATTGTATTCTTGAAGCCACATTTTTTCTTGATCAGTACCCTTTTGTGTTTTTTTCATCACGCAATTCACAAGAGTTCATCGTAGTTCAAAATTGGGATCCCAAATATATATAATAATTTATCAATAGAGTTAAATCATGAGTGGTTCTCGTTTATGCAGTTTAGTTGCTAGAATACGCTAATACGATTTTATCTTTCTCAGTTTGCATTTTGTGAAATGTACATTATAAATGAGGAGTTGAGGGTTTGATTTGATTTACCGCAAAGAAATAAGACTGGCCACCAATACTAGAGTACGACCACTATTATCGAGTACAATCATCATCAAAAAAAAAAAAAAAATTAAATAAATACGCAAATTATACAGAAGATAAAGTAACACAACAAAATAAATAGTAGAAGATGCACTTGCCATTACCCCCCTTGCCCATTATGACACGTTTATAGACTCCATGACCATGACTTAGCATAATTTTAGCTTTATGTCATATCATTCGTTGTTGAGTTATAACAAATCTTTATTGTTAATGTTATCACAATTGTTTTATTTTTATTAATATAACTATTGTAAATATTAACAATTATTTATTCTAATATATAAAAATTACTTGTCTATATTTATATTAATTAAAATTAAGATTTTGTTTAAAATTAGTTTTGTTATAGTCATGTACTTAATTTTATTGTTTATAATTATTAGTTATTACATATAATAATTAATTAATATCATTTAATATTATTTTTAATGATTAATATTATTTATTTATTGTTTTTAGTACTAATTATTTTTCCTATCATTTTCATAATTAATGTAACATTATTAAATTCAGTTCAGTTCGATTCAAGTCCATTAAATTTAATTCAATTCAAGTTTTATAAGTTGAGAAGAATATGTCCTTAAATATCTTCTTCTAATTCATCAAGTTTAATCCTTTGAATAGTAACACTTCCTCTATTTTAGTCTTACAAAACTGTGATTTTAAATAAAATAAACTTGTGTTTTTAGCTACTATAAGAGAAACCATAATGAGATAAAAAAAAATAGCATACAGCTCTACAGCAATTCAGAAAAACCATTCGGATAGAACTACTTTGTTCGAATATAGCATCCAAATACATAAACATAAGCCAACAACATAATAATATCTTCATACATAATAGTGGAATAAAGCATTCTAGTACCATCTAATCAAAGTAACTTATGATCTACCTTAATACCAAATTCAGCTTCAACATTTCGACTTTTCATCCGCCCACTTGAGCTGCAGCTGTCCATAAACAAATTTACTGTCATCCCTGCATAAACAAATATTGAAGGTTATGTGCTGAATATAACAACTGAAATTTTTTTAGTACAACAGAGGAGAAAGCACACTTACTAGTGTCATTGATGTGGCTGTGCTAGGCATTGCCTCCTCAATGCACTTATCAAGCACATGCACGAGTTTGATCCAATCTTCACTGCTTACATCCTGGACTCTTGGAAACACCAAGGGTAACTCAGTCAATTTCACTTTTCGAAGAGTCTTGATATTCTCCAATCCATCAGGAAGCATCTTCAATTTCGTGCAGCGTCTGATCTCCAAGTCTTCAAGACGAGGAAGTGATCCTTCCTCTATCTCCCATGCCTCGAGATGCTCCAACAGCCACAGCTTCAGAATTTGTAGCTTCGGAAATCCTCCTGAGCTGCACACAATTCTCGCTCCAGTGTAAGATTTGGAATACAATCTGAGCATTTTCAGGTTGGGAAGCTTGTCCAGTGCTTGCATTGGATCATCCACTAGTCCAGATCCTGACAAGGTGAGCTCTATCAGATTTTCGGGGAACTTTGACACCAACTGCGGATTCTTCAGTTTTCCCAACAAATATACACTTGACAGATCAGCGTGGTCTGATAAGGAGTCCAAGTGAAGATCCCATGCCTCCTCTGACTCATCACAAGATTTCAGCCTCAACTTTTGAAGGCGTTTGAGCTTCATAATCCATCGTTTGACAACAGCTAGCTGAGCAGACATTGCATCTTTTCGAGACGCCATTGACACCTTCGATTTCAGTCCCAACTTCTTAATGGATGCCAGTTTGTCCAGGCCATTTTCCACTGGACTACGCTCATCTATAAACAACCCCCAAACAGTTTGAATATCTCCAAGCAAGCTCTCTTTTGGGGGAGGCAGAAGAATGGGACGGAAAATCTCATCTAGGAACAAATGTCTCAGTTGCTCCATTTCCCAAATTGATCTTGGAAGAGTAGCTATGTAAGTTCGCTTCAAATCCAGTGTTTGAAGGCTCAGCAACTTGTTGATGAACGCTGGAAGAATGACTACATAAGTCGAACGCAAGCCTAGGTACTTCAGAAGAGTGAGATTACTTAATGCTTCTGGTAGAACTGGCTTATGAACTTTTTCGAGATCCAATACCATCAAGGAAAAGAAACATCTTTTGGAAATGCATCGTTTGAGGAAGTTACTTGCATGTTGTCCTGATTGGTGCTCTCGACTATCAAATGATAGAAAGCTGACGGAATTTCTATAACAATGATACAGATAATTCGAATCATTATTATGCACGTCTTGGTAGATATCATCATCTGGGTTAACATGGTCAGCAACACGCCGCATTCCTTGACAAGGGCCTTTGAAGAAATTAGCTTTGTTGGCTTTTTCAAGCCAGAGCGACCGTATAGCTTCTGGTAGGCAAAGCGTCTTAATCTTCCCATTGAGTTTTCTCTCCGTCACGTGGACCATGTTAATGCTTATCAACTCCTCTAAGTATTTCTCTGCTACACTTTCAACACTTGTTCCATCAGCGTTTGCGGACACTAATCCCTCCGCAACCCACAGGTTAATTAATCGCCTGCTTGAGATCCTGTAATCTTTGGGAAACAATCCGAAGTAAAAAAGATATCTCCTCAAGTACAAAGGCACGTATTTGTCGATATGCTCCAGGATTTGCAACCAAGGTTCTTCATCTGGGTTTCTCTGTTCAACTACTCTCGACCATCCCTCTGAAGTGACTTCTGTCCTTGATAACAACTGCGCCAGATGTACAATGGCCTTTGGCAGCCCCCCACATGTCTTCAAAACCTCTATTTTCATTTCTTCGGAGATGTTTCGCTTCAAGGTGTCCATATATAAGGCCCAACTCTCATCGCCGGAGATGTTTAGCTTCAAGGTAAACATAAGTAAGGCCCAACTCTCATCGTCGCTGCGTAGATGCAGTCTGCAGTGGATGTTTGTCTCAGAATCGGGTGGAGCTTCCTCTGGTTTGCGAACCGTGAAAATTATTCGTGAACCATTGTTGGGCAATGTGTCAAATACATGGCTCCATTTTTCCCAGAATCCTTTTGCACATGAGTCGTCAACAACGATCAGAAATCTTTGATCTGCAAAGAGAGTCTCGACCATGCCGGGGATTTTATTCACATCAGGAAAGCCTTCTACATCCAAAATCTTTTCCATGATTTCAATCTCACCGGATCCAGATACCCAGAGGCGGAGGGGAAAATGATGCACAATAGCATGGTTGGTGTAGACAAGTTTTGCGAGACTTGTCTTGCCAACTCCCGGAATACCAAGGATTGACATAGTGATGCAATGGGTATCTTCTACAAGCAGCTTTTCAATAATTGCATCAACATCCTCATCAAAGCTAACTAGATCAAGTTGATCAGAAGCACGTTCAAGTGTTGAGCTTCTAACATTATCACGTAGTAGAAGTGGAGTTGAGATGAGTTGAGGTTTCCTATCAGTAACATGTTGGACTTCATTTTCTATCAGTTTTAGCTTCTTGGCGGCAAGCTTTTCTTGAGAATTGAAGTTGCGGACACCACAAATTAAATTCTTCAAAAATTGGTTCGGATTCTTCATTTTCTTCTGTCGGTGGTGCAGGGAGCCAAGGAAGAAAGTGGCAATATTATTAGTTGAACAACAAACATCAAAAACTTGGTCTATCCAAGCCGCTTCTTCTTTGCTTAGTTTTTTCATTTTAACACCATTCAGAAAACTGTGAAAGGAGCCGAGTTTGTCCCATAACCACATAGCTTGCCCTTTTACAGTAGGGTATTCTGCAACCAAGGCTTTACACTGTGCCATGGCTTCCACAATGATCGCGTTGCTCGTGGACTCACGATACCGTCTCATTGAACAGTTACAAGGAACAGGCACAATGCCTCCTCTTTTATACCACCACCGCGAATCCTGGTCGCAGATGAGAGACAGCCTTTGAATAAGTTTAAAGTAATCAATCAGATGCATGACAAGCATAACGTCAAAGAGATCTCTGGGTTTGCGGCATTTGCCACCAACAAAATCCATGTAATACTGAAGCAACAAAGCGTATGTCTTCCATCTGTTGTCTGAAATAGCTAGTAGCTCACTGATTGCATTTTCAGTGTTGCGAACCAGATCATTCCAATATTTGATGTCAACTTTTTCATAGATATATTCTCTACACAAAATTGTTTCCATTTTTTTGAGATAAGTTTCTACTCCAAGCAACAAATCCGACTCATGAATAAGGCTGGAGATGTTTCCCACTACAACATACTTGGAAATGTGATTGATTTCAGCAAAAAAGCTAAGAAGATGAATTTCGCGATTCATGTTATTTTCTTAAGAATAAGAAAGGAAATGGTGAATTAGATTTGGGAAGTTTGTCTTAGTGAACAAACACATTGAGTTACAACGAAAACACAAGAGGAACATATTTAGAGAAGAAGGCAACGCGGCATTAACTGATTCGTCCACGCGGGACCCCGCCTAAAATAATTCTTTTCTGTAGTTAAGAAAAAACTTGTTTGACAAAGTTGCTCTGGCTTCTGCAGCGCCATAACGCGTTTTTGACCGGTGTAACATGTTGAACGCGTTGTCCCACATCTCCAACTTCCTAGTGAACAAACATTCATTGAGTTAACAACGTAAACATGGGAGGATAATCAGTAGAGAAGCAACGTGGAATTAACTGATTCGTTCAGGCAGGACCACGGCTAATAACTTCATTTCTGTAGTAAAGAAAAAACTTGTCTGATAAGTTACCAAAATAAAACTTGTTTGACAGAGTTGCTCCGGCTTCTGCAGCATCAGCACGCGTTTGTTACCAGTGTAACATGCATCAACTCAAAAAATACAAAACTCCAAATTACACTGTCCAATAAACTCCTATGTTGTCAACTTTCAACCTGCAATGTCATGTAGTTTATGCTTAATAATGAAATAGGTTCATTTAAAAAAAAAATTAATGTATTATAGGTTAAATTAAGCCAAATATAATCACATATAAGAGCTCAAATGTTTAAATCTTTTAGTGGACCAAGAGTCGACGACTCACAAGATAAACATGTGGAGGGGAACACGGAGAAATTAACAGTTTATTTACTTTTTTCATAGACCACATTTATTTATTTACTTTGTTACAGCAGAGAAGCAACCAGCCAATAATTGATTCACAATAATGAACTTATTAGGCGTGTAGAGGTCGGTGGTATTAGGGATGACAATAGGTTGGATCTAGGTAAATCAGTCCAGATCTGTTTTCCAGATCCATTGGATCTGTCATCCTAAAATCCAGATTTGTTCCAGATCCAACATTTCTGGATCCAAAATGGATCTCTATAATGCAATCTTATTTGTACATATTTACATAACATTATAAATCATTCATATTTATAAATATTTATGATCATTATTATTCATTCATATTTACAAAGTTTTATAATTCTTTCACATAAATTGCTAATAAATTCATCTTCAATTACATAAAAAAATATCAATCTTCCTTATATTTTTGAGCTTGAATTGACAGATTTCTTTATGCCTTCTCTATATGAATTTCAACATATAGTTCATTTTTTTACCCATAAACAACAATGCAAGTTTACCACTTCGAATTCAACCAACATTAAATTGGTTGTCAAGAATGGATCAGTAAGTCCCTGTCCTCTTCACCTTCAATTTGATTCAGTTCAATTCAGTTAAGTTTAGTTCAGGTCCATTAAGTTCAGTTAAGTTCAGTTAATGTCTATTAAGTCCATAAATTTTAATTTTAATAATGACTATTCTAATTAATCTTTAATAAAAATTAATAGTAATAATAACAAAAAGAAGAACAATGATAAAAATATTAATATAGAAAAATAATTATTATTTAATGTAGTTAATATTGATTATAAATATAGTGAAAATAATTTTTAAATAGTGATAATTACTAGTGTTATTAATATAATAATAGTATTAATATTAATGTAATTACAATATAATAATATTTTTATTTATAATTATAGTATTAATTAGTTAGAAAATATGATATGAAATAATAATATAAAAATATTTATTAATTAAAATAACTATTACGTTTTTGCAATTCAATAATAAGTGATAATTTGAATCCAAACTACAATATATTATAATAATTATTATTAATTCACAATTTTAATTAAATGAATTTATGTATTATAACAATATTTTATTATTAATAGTATTAAAATTGTATTATTAATTATTTTATATAGGTACTTATTAACATAGTAGTCAAGGCGTCGAGGCGCACTCAAGGAGCAAACTCGAGCCTTTAGCCTAGGCGCAAGGCGCAAAAAAGGCACTAAAAAGGCACAGTGTATAAAATTCAACAAAAAAAATTATAGATATTAAAATCAGCCCAATTAGACAAAAACAATTATAGGTATTAAAATCAGACAAAAAAAATTATAGGTATTAAAATCAGCCCAATTAGATAAAATTCAACAAAAAAATTCCAACTCGACATAATTCTCTAATTTTAGTTAATCCCAATTAGAGTAAATGTGACTTATAAAATCAGCCATTAATAATGGCCCAAATAAATAAACCTATCAGCCATTAATAATGGCCCAAATAAATAACCCTAGTGCTACAAAACAAAACTCAATTCTTTTTCTCCAATGGTGCCGCCAGACAACATTTTTTTTCACTGCAACAAATTCTCATTCTTGTTTTCATCTTCAATCGGCCGTAACTCATAAACTTCCCAAGTGTACTCTGTATCTTCAAACTCATCATTTTCTCTTCCTTTTCTTCTCTTGTGTTGAAGAATCGAGAAAATAACTTAGATTTCAACTGAGTTCGTAAATCGTTAGAATTGGTATTCTGCAGAGAAACAAGGGAGGCGACGGCAAGGAAGGTAGGGAAATATTGTAAGGGAGGTCCCAAAATTCCGGCTAAAAGGGGAGGCGGCCGCCACCCTCCGCCTCCCCTGAGCTCTGCCACTGGCTATTTTTGATTGAAAATATTGAAAAGAAATCAGTGAGAAGATGAAAGAAAGAGGAAACAGTGAGCAGAGAAGGATGAGAGAGAGAAAACGACTATAAAAAAGAAGAAAAACTAACCGGAAAGTGGTTGTCGGCGCCGGAATGCGCCTAATCAGTAAAGGCTAACCAAGGCGCACGCCTTGGCCGCGCCTTTAATGATGGCGCGCCTCGCCCCAGATTGAGGCGCAGGGGTGCGCCCTGGAGCCTAGGCGCGCCGTTAACTACTATGCTTATTAATAATATTATTTGTAATAATAATTAATAATTTATTTATTTTTATATTTATTGGTTTTACTATTATCTTAATAATTAATATATTTATTATTAAGCTCAATTAAGTTCAGGTTCGTTAAGTTCAGTTTAGTTAAATTCAGTTCAGGTCCATTAAATTCAATTTAGTTCAAGTTTCAGAAGATAAGAGAACAGGACCTAACTTAATCATGCCTCAAACTTAATTTCTTAGAAACAAAATAAAAAAAAATCGTTATTATCTGCTGTAACAATAGATTGGCCTGAAATTAATGATTTGAACTGGTAATTTGTAGCAATTCGAAGAATAATATTTATGGTCTTTATTAACATCTATTAGGCTATGTTCTCTTCAACTTCTGAAACCTGAACTAAACTTAACTGAACTTAACTGAACTTAATGGACATAAACTGAACTTAATGAACATAAACTGAACTTAACTGAACTTAATGAACCTGAACTTAATTGAACTTAATAATAATTATATTAATTATTAAAGTAATAGTAAAACTCATTAAATATAAAAGTAAATAAATTATTAATAATCATGACAAATAATATTATTAATAACTACCTATATAAAATAATTAATAAAACAATTTTAATATCATTAATAATAAAAAAATTTATAATACGTAAAATCATTTAATTAAAATTTTGTTATTCAAATAATAATTATTGTTACAATTACACGTGAGTTAATAATAATTATTATA
>CATIWQ010347485.1:0-22788 GCA_949673415.1 Euphorbia schlechtendalii | reverse complement strand
AAAATGGAATAAAGAAAATAAAATATTTTTGGATTTTAGTTGGGAGGATTAGAATGAAGAATGGATAGATATATGTATGGAAGACTAGAGATTCTAAATATATAGATTTTTCCTACGAAATAAGTATAGCAAAGAAAACATATTAGTCCAACAAAGTTATTACGTTCACTAGAATAAATTAACATAATCGGTTCTAGACACTTAGAAGTTCAATGATTCACCACAGAGCAACACATGAAATGACTTTTCTAAATTTAGTGCAAATGAATTAAGACGATCATATAAACCTAGACAACAATATTACTATACTTAGTACGGGGTCACTCTCACATAGCCACAAGTTACCATTCCAAAAATGTTGGCTCACTAAACAGCGTTAAAATCATAGATCCAGTGATTATACACAATCTCGTTAACCCCGAAACTACTCTTAAAGTTAACTCAAAGACATATAACTTGATTAATATAAAAGACTCAACATGAAATACACATTATGACATATAGACATATCATAAACTTCGAAATAGAAAGTATAAGTAGAAGGTAAAGCAAAGTTGTAAGGTATGCAAGTGAAAGCTAAAGTTGATCAAACCGTATCCACTCTTTAATGGGAGTCGTCAATTCCCGCAATTCCTGTGTCTACTTTGAATTCGGTCTCGACCCGTACAGAACCTCCACCAGGATGATATTTTTTGTGAATATCTAATAAAGGAATGTTGAAGAACGAAAAATTTTATTGATAAGTGATTTGCAAGTTCACTTATACAACAATCGCTCGAATATGTAGAAAAATCTAGTGATCAGAACAAGGATTCGAATCACTTAAACATTTTCTAGCTAACACTTATGAACGTAGCGAAAACTAAATAATTTCACTCTCTATCTATGCACACACTACTCTCTCACTTTTTCTAATTCCAATGCCACGAAATTTGTGGGATTTGGAGCCCTATTTATAGAGTTTGAAGGGTTACATCTATCCAAACGAAGAGTTGTGTCCATTGGTGAAAGATTGCATCACTTCATTGTGATTGGCTGAGAAGCTTTAATCTTATCCACAATGGATAGGCATCTATTCATGATTGGTTGACTTCTAATAAGTGTCTTTTCATTGGTAGTTGATGGCGGTTGATCATTCTTATCTAGTGGTTGGTAGTTAAGAAGATTTGACTGAAAAACCATCCAAGTCAAGACCGCGATATACAAGTTGCGACCATGAATCTTTGTTTTACAATTTTCTACTTTTGAAGTGTATCAAGTCGCGACCGTGAATTGTTGTCACGACTGTGAATTTTGTTTTTCTTCAAAATTCTTCATGTAACTTCATTGATCTTTGACAACTTTGATCCTAAGCCAAATCTTTAAGTTCCACGCATCTTTTCGCACCTTTTTCGCTCTTTTTACATAGAATTCCCCTTTAGATCATTTTACTCCCAAGATTTACCTAGTATCTACATTTGCACCAAAAACAACTACATACCACATGAAATCTTTTATATGAAGTATAAAAATGACTTAAACTATAGTTTTTAGTGTGTAAAATTATATTGATAATAAGTGTAATTATACACTTATCACGCGCTTCCATAAGTTCATTCAACTTTCTCCAGAGGTTGGTTGCTTTACGCTCTTCTTCCCTTGCTTTTTCTCTTTCTCTTCTTCTATCATCCTCTGTTCTCTCCTCCCATGATTTCCAATCATGAGTGATCCTCTCTTCTCCTATGCACTTTTCCAGAAATCCATACTTGAAGAATACGTCCGTGGTCAATTCCAAAATCTCATCTTCATTAGTAAAGACCTCAGTGCAATAAGGCATTCATCTAATTTGTCCTAACAGATTCGCCATCGAATGACACCCATATTCTGTTACTTTAGGATTTTGGGTGGCAGACATGAGTGTCTCCATCATTATTCCCAAAACATCAACAGGCATGCCAGTTCAAATTGCTTCTATTACAAACAATTCTTCAAGAATGACAATATTGAAAGTTGACTTACCAAATAATGCACCACTTAAGTAAAAGTGCAAGGTGAGCAAACAAGGATCACGAATCCATTGGCTGTAGGCAGATAATTGTTTGAACTCAATTTGGCTGGTCAGGCAGTTCCATGTTGGTAGAGGATTCCATCCAGGAGGCATTTTGTTGTAGCAGTCCATTGGAAATCCCATATACTTGTTAAGCGTCTTTCTCGTTAACTTGTAATCCTTTCCTTGATGACGATAAACCGAGCAGTCCTTTTTGTCATTCTTCCATTCCAGCATTACTAACATCTCCATACAGTTCTCAACACTATTTCCTAGGCACATGTTTGAATAAAAGACGAAGTTAATAACTCCAAGATAATGCATTACTCTATCATATACCCCAAGACTAATGAAACTGTTCCTATTAATAGTGTAAGAACTCTTGAATTCAGCATTCTTGTTCATTTCATAGTGATCTCCTTCATCATGAGAGTAGATTGGAAATGGTGCCTCATACCATTCTTCATGGTTTGAGGGAGGAACCAGATTGGATTTCCTTGTTAGAACCATATTGAATTGAAGGAAACTGAAGGAATGAAATGGTTTCAGATTTGGAAAATTGTTGATTGAAAAAGATAAGAATTTAAAATTTTCAGAAGTGAGAACTGATGTACAATCGCACATCAATTTATATAGTTTGGAAGAATAACCATCGAATAACTGCTAAACTGCTGCAGTTTTCACACAAGTCGCGATCGTGACTATATTTTGCGATAGTGACTTACGAGAATTGAGAAACAGAAAGTTTTGTATAGGGATTCACGAGTGCGATATGGAGTCGCGAACGTGAATAGACAAAATAAAAGAAAATCTTCTATTTTTTGGGAATTTAGATGTAATAATATGACTTATCACCTCTAAGATCACCTCTACGATGATTATTTCATATTCTTTTTCACATCCAAGTTAGGATAGGCAAATTATACAGTTCAGGAAAGAAAGAAATATATATAATTAGAAAATGTACCGTACTCTTTCAGTATTTGATCTTCAAAACGCACTTGCCTTCCCCGGCAACGGTGCTAAAAGCTTATTCACCACTTTCTACTGATAATATAAAAGTTCTAAATATGAACAGGTGTTGTCAGTACCGCTTATCAAATAGAAAAATGATGATAACTACAAGTATACAGTTGCAATGTAGTTTTAAAAGATATCGATCCCATAGGGAAGGAATTCGGTTCTAAATATCAAATAGAGTTACGGGATGAAAGAAAGTATAATGATATGAAGGTTTTGAATGGTAAACTGATGAATAGATAGATGCATGAATAGATTAGAGAAGATGCAAAGTATATAGATATTCTCTAAAAACAAGTATAGTAGAGTAAAATATGCAAAATAATCAAAGTTGTTTTAAACACTAGATAACTTCAACAAACTCGGTTCTAGATGCCCAAATAGCCTATAATTCACCGCAGAGCAACACATGAAATGACTTTCCTAAATATAGGGTAAACGAATTATGATACTTATAAAAACCTGGATAACAATATTACTATGCTTAGTACGGGTCGCTCTCACATAGCCATATTTAGCAAGTTACCACTCCAAAAATGTTAGCTCACTAAATAGCTTTATAATCAAAGATCTAGTGAGTATACACAATCTTGTTAACCCCGAAATCACTCTTAAAGCCAACTTGAAAGCCTATAACTTTATTAATACAAATGACGTAAGATGAAATACTCGTTATGATACATAGACATATCATAAACTTTGAATTAGAAAGTATAAGTAGAAAATAAAGTAAAGTTGTAAGGTATGCAAGTGAAAGTTAAAGTTGATCAAACCGTATCCACTCTTTTAATGGGAGTCGTCAATTCCCGCAATTCCTGCCTCTACTTTGAATTCAGTCTTGACTCGTACAGAACCTCCGTTAGGATGCTGTTCCTTATGAATATTGAACAAATGAATGTTGAAGAACATAAAATTTTATTGATAAGTGCTTTGCAATTACACTCATACAATAATCGCTCGAATTTGTGGAGAAATCTAGTGATTGAAACAAGAATCGAATCACTTATACATTTTTCTCTCTAACACTTTGAATTAGAGAAATCTATAACTTTCACTCTCTATCTATTGTTACCATCTATCTGCAATCTACCATTGCCATCCTCTTCAAAATGGTTGATTTGAACCTCTATTTATAGAGTGTGAAGGGTTTCATTTATCCAAACAAAGAGTCATGTCCATTGGTGAAGGGTTGCATCATCTTCAATGTGATTGGATGCAAGAATTCATCCTTATCATCAATGGATAGGCACCTTTCATGGCTTCATTGGCCCCAAAAGGTGTCTTTTCGTTTGACAGTTGATGGCGGTTGATCGTTCTTATCCGACGATTGGAAGTTGAGAAGAGTTATCCAAAATCATGGCAAGTCATGATCGTGACATATAGTCACGGGCGTGATTTATCCAATCGTGAATAGGAATCACGATCGTGACATGTGCTTTTCTTCCTGGTTCTTCTTTGCAACTTTGCCGATCTTTGACAACTTCGATCCTAAGCCAATTCCTTGCATTTCATGCATCTTTTTGCACCCTTTTCACTCTTTTTGCATAGAATTCCATCTTTGATCATTTCACTCCCAAGATTCACCTAGTTTCTGCACTTGCATAAAAAACAACTATATAGCACGTGAAATATTTTTATATGAAGTATAAAATGACTTTAAACCATATCATTTTATGATTGATAATATCAAGATAATAAGTGTAATTATACACTTATCATTTTGCACTTGCTTTGCTCAAGAGTAATCTCTGTTTTCTTGAATTAGAATTAGAAATTAGGAATATTCAAGTGTATTCACCAAGTTCGAATCGTTGTCTTCAATTCCCTTTTATAGGCAGAGAGTTGAAATAGCCGTTGCAAACTCATTTCTTCTCATTTAATATCCAATTTATCTTATCATCAAGTCTTCAAAATTCTTTCCGTTTGAGACAGTTTTGAATCCATTGTGAGACATATTTGAATTCGTTGTTGTGCGAGATTAAATCATTGAATCAATGAGATTATACAGTTGATTAAAATATCGACAATCTTCAGGCATCACTTTGTTCTTTGGCGAGTAATCTTTGGCGCGAGCTATGACATGACTTCCGTTGATTAGCTTGACCAAGATGTATGCAGATTGGCACGACTAATGAGACAATTTGAGTTATGTTGGACTTTAGCGTTGACATGTCGACAATAGTACTATTGATTTTTCTTTTGGACCACATATGATGTCATTCCCCCTTTTTCAACGCCAGAATATCTTAGTACCCTAAACACATCAACTAGGAATATTTTTTCATGTTTTACATTATCAAGATTGCTGAGCAATTCTTAAGTTGGGTTCAATAATCTCCCCTAGTTTTTAGCGATGGAAATCTATATTGTAAGAAGCTATGATTCAATAAGTAAAAATAGAATAGAGTTACATGGTTAGATACAAGACTCCTCCATGCTGGGTGAACTGTTAAGACTGTGTGAAACTCCCCCATGTGAGCACGGGAATCTTGGTCCCTCTCGCGAAGCAATGATGAGAAATATTTTCACTTGCTTCTTTTATTTTAGTGATCTGCTTTGAGGTTACAAGATGCTCAGAGGAGATTATGGTGTTTTTTGAAAGCCAAAACCATTCAAAACCAAGTCAAAATCAACCAAAAAACCATAGAAAATCATTTAAAAAGTAAAAAAACCTTAAAAAACCAAGAAAAAAATGAAAAAATCATTAAAGCCCAAAAAAATCAGTTAAAAAATTAAAAGATATTCAAAAATAAAAATATATATATTTTAAACCTGTACGTCCTGGTCGAACTGTCCCGGGCTGGTCTGAAATTTCGGACCGGTCCTCTTGTGGTCAGTACTGGCGCCGAGATCGGCCTGCCTGAGCAAGGTGGTCTCAGCCTTGGCCAGGCTGGTTACGGCCGATCACGGCCTTCTTGGGCAGGTTGAGACCAGCCAAGACTGGCCCCTTTTGGGGACCGGGACCGGTCCAAAATGTACCGAGACTGGCCTGCCCAAATGGGTTGGACCCGGAAGGTCGGGACCGGTCCTGACTGTTTGGACCGGTCCCGACTAATTTGTTCCCCAATTCATTTTTACCCTTTTTTTCCCTTTCTTTTATATTTTATCTCAAAAATACCCTTCCTTCACTTAATTACAATTTTTATCAACCAAAATAAAAGCCAAAAATTAGAATTTTCAAGGGTGGGACTTTTACCTTGTTGGGAAACCTTTTAGACAGAGAATTCTAGAGAGATAAAATTTGGGATTTTTGAGAAAAGTTAGGAAAATCTCTACACTTCTTTTTCTAACACTTTTTCTTGGAAAACTCCCTTTCTCTTTTCGAGCTCGAGTTAGAAACAAAAAATCTAACTCTCAGAATTGTTTTTCCTTTCAACAAAATACCTACTTTTCTGCATTTTCAATCTAAATCAACTACAAAAAAGACTTCGGGATCTCTTCAGCGTTTTTGGCTCCTAAAATTGCGGATTCAAGTCAGAGGGGTAAGATCTTGAGCTTTTGGAGACTCTGTGGCGTGATTTTGTGTTTTATTTTCGGACATTTTTGTATTTTTGGCCTAGTTTATTTATTTGTCTGCTCTTTATTACTGTTTTATGCCCACATGATGGGAAATCCATTTTCCTCGATAACCGATCACATTTATGCCATGTTTAAATCTAAAATAATAAAATTTGATAAATCGAGTCTAAAATCAATTATTTTTTTAATAAAGTGCGCGGGGAACCCGAATTTCGCTTTTAAATCCATTAGCAAGCGATTCACCCAAATCTAATTTATGCTACTAATTGCATCTTGGTTGGTTAATTAATTATGCCATGATGTTGTGATAAATCTCGTGCTAACCTTTGTGGGTGTAGGTAGTCTAGGTTAGATGTATGTTAGGGTTTTTTTTCCCTTCCGGTATTGTAATTGTAAATAAAATTAATTTGTAGATCATTTGTATTTAGGACCATTTGTATATTACCCATGGTTTGTATTATTATTTACCCTACCCCCTTTAGGTTAGAAGCCTTGTTTTTACTTTATTTATCGCTTTCTTTTATTTTGTTTATCACTTTATTCATCGCTTTTTGCATGTGTATGATTAACTCTAATATAAATGGAAAATGATTAGAAATAAATCAAAATGTCTTAAAGACCAACATGAAAATATTACTGAGAAGACTCTCTTCAAAATTGAATAAGCCTTCAAAAGAATTCTTGCGACGTTGGAGAAACTCATGGAGGATCTTACAAAATCTCACAAAGAAAAGATGTTAAACTAAAAAGGAAGGCTAAGCTAAAGTGAATTAGAAGGGAGAAGGGGATCATTATTTATAGTGGGAAGGGAGCAAAAAGCTCCCCTCATTTTCCAATGTCCCGCATGCAAGTCAACATGCAGAGTTTCGAATCTGCCCGGGTCGACCCGCCTGCACAGCCTACATATGCGGGGCTGTGAGGTGGCTTGTAAGGCAAGCTCTAATGGGCTTGCCTTTCCCCCGTAAGTGGGTCTGCACAGCCCGTGCAAGCGCTACCAAGGCAATGCTTGTGCTAGCACACGCTAGTGGCCAGCGAGCAAATTTTGTTCATGAGGCAGCCGCACAGGCCCCACCCATGAACAACCCATGTTCTTTTGGCCCACTCGCAACAAGAAAAATCCCTTGCTACGCTTATTGCAGTTTTTTCTAAAATTCTCCTTTAATCCTTTTAATTATTAATTTGGTCCAACCAATTAATAATTTATCCAACGAATTTGACATCCTTAATATTCTTAGTGTAGACCCAGTCCATAAGTTCTTTACTTAGTCCGGTAAAGACCCAAAGTGTGTAACCTCGTAGGATCCCAAAGTATAGAGCCGCTAGAGGTTAACCTAAACTTGGCTTCCCATTTAGGAACCTTCAGGCTCAATGTTCCAGACTGATATGGAACCCGATAACTTTAGATAATCAAATGAGCTTTCTAGCAACGGTGTATGATCCCTCGATAATCTGAATGTCACGTACTTCTAACTTGATCTGGTTCTGCAATAGTAACCAATACAATACACTCCTTCCATCAAGTTAAGTACCATCTAGTTTATTGAGCTCAGATTAAGTGTCAACTCATGCAATAGCTGTAACTATCCCGAAATTAGACTTGTTCACAAAGAACACCACTCACCATAATGTATCAAGATTGACTAGAAACCTATTCTATCAATCTTGTACTCTGATAAGATATTTATGAGTGTGTTTCTCCAATAAGAGGCCTTAAGGTACATCTCCTATTATATCACTATTTCAGAAGCGATGGATCCCATTTTGACTACTTAGCTTACCAACGAGTGATCATCACTATACCCATAATCACCTGTATCATCTTGATCGCCAAGGTATGAATAAGTATGACCCAAAGTATAATGACTCCCACACAAGGTAACTAGTATCTCAGGTTTGAGGATACTTGTACTGCTATTGCAATAAGACATGACACCAACACATGGACATAGTTGTTTTCGAGTGTTTGTCTTATAGCAGTCTCTAATGTATTACTTGAATACATTCATGTGTTAACTCAAGGTACCACCTACAGCTAGTGAGACCAGCTACTTGGATCCAATCCAAGGAGTAAGCCTACACATGCTAGTCTATTCGCTTCATTGATGTTCAGTCTCAATGAAACTATTACTAGGGATATTTAGACTATTCATAGTAACACGTGTGTGCATTTCTCATACCACATAGCTCCCACTATATCCTTGCACTTTCATGCTATGAAGTAGTCATGAACTTTTTTTTTATCAATGTGCATATATAATTACACATATATATGATACCAACGAGATACATAAATTGTATAAACATTGATAAATAATAAAGATGCCTTTATTATTATTAATAATCCCAAAACCTTTGTACATTATAACTAATTAAGATATATCACCCTAATTACCTATATGGCATACATCATGTCCAATAATCTCCCACTAATTAAGATGTATGATAAGTGTATAATTACACTTATTATCTTGATATTTTCAATCATAAAATGATGTGGTTTAGAGTCATTTTATACTTTATATAAAAGATTTCATGTGGTATGTAGTTGTTTTTTATGCAAGTGCAGAAACTAGGTGAATTTTGGGAGTAAAATGATCATAGATGGATTTCTATGTAAAAAGAGTGAAAAAGGTGCAAAAAGATGCGTGGAACACAAGGAATTGGTTTAGGATCGAAGTTGTTAAAGATCGGCAAAGTTGCAAAGAAAAATCATGAAGAAAAACACACGTCACGATTGTGACACCCATTCGTGGCGCGACTTATCATCCTTGACAAACAAAAAGTTACCAACTATTATTCACGATTGCGACATGTATATCGCACTTGTGATCGATGATGGTTTTTGTTCAACTCTTCTCAACCTTCAACCGCCAGATAAGAATGATCAACCGCTATCAACTATCAGAAAAAATGACACCTTTTGGAAGTAATCCAATCACAAAAAGGTGCCTTTCCATTGAAGATGAGGATGAAACCTTGCATCCAATAACATTGAAGATCATGCAACCCTTCACCAATGGACATGACTCTTCGTTTGGATAAACGCGACCCTTCGCACTCTATAAATAGGGTCCCAAACCAACCAATTTCTTGTGGGGGATGTGTGATATGGTTGATGCATATAAAGAATGCCTGCATGCATAGATAGAGAGTGAAAATTGTATAGATTTCGCTACGTTCAAAGTGTTAGTGAGAAAAATGTATAAGTGATTCGATTCTTATTTCTATCACTAGATTTCTCCACAAATTCGAGTGATTGTTGTATGAGTGTAATTGCAAAGTACTTATCAATAAAAGTTTCTGTTCTTCAACATTCATTTATTCAATATTCACAAAGAATAGCATCCTAGCTGAGGTTTTGTACTTGTCGAGACCGAATTCAAAGTAAACGCAGGAATTGCGGGAGTTAACGACACCCATTAGAAGAGTGGATACGGTTTAATCATCTTTAGCTTTCACTTGCATACCTTACAACTTTACTTTGTTTTCTACTTATACTTTCTAATTTGAAGTTTATGATATGTCTATGTGTTATAACTAGTATTTCATCTTGCGTCATTTATATTAATGAAGTTATAAACATATTTTTCTTGCTTATTCATTGAGTTTTCTTTATAGCGTGTGCATGCCAAGTATGCGTAGTTCGGGAGAACGTTTGGTGTCTTTCGAATCAGAAATAAAATGATTTCTTAAGAGCAGAAAATGGATAAATAAGAGACAAAGAAAAAGGATGGCTGACGAAGAACAACAAAATGTTGATAAACCTCAACCAAGGCTCATGGATTATGTCATTCTGACAAAAAATGGTAACAATCAGGGAATTACTAGACCACCAATTAATGCAAATTAGTTTGAAATCAAACTAGCATTGCTTCAAATGATCAGCAATAATGTGTAATACTATGGTCTACCCAATGAAAATCTGAATGCTCACATTGAAAACTTTCTTGAAGTCTGTGATACTTTCAAAATGTCCAATGTTCCTGATGAAGCAGTTAAACTTTGCTTATTTCCATTTACGCTCCGTGACAAAGTGAAAGTTTGGTTGAATTCATTACCCCCAAATTCAATCACCACTTGGAATCAATTAGCCCAAGCTTTTAAGACTAAATACTTTCCTTTAGCCAAAACCACAAGACTCATTAAAGAAATCACTTCCTTTACTCAAAAGGATAGCGAATCCTTATACGAAGCCTGGAACGTTATAAGGAACTCAGCAAGTTTTTCCTCATCATGGTTTACCCCAAAATGTGATTCTGCAAACTTTCTACAATGGAATAAATCATGCAATAAGAGGAGCGATTGATGCTATGGTTACGGGATCTCTTATGAAGAAAACTAGTCAAGAAGCCTTTGATCTTTTGGAAGATATGGAAAATAACAATAGTATGTGGCCAGTGGAGAGAGCACAAGTAAGTATTAATAATCCTACTTATTCGCATACTGCATCTTCATATTCTAGTTCAGTTAAAAAGGTCAATGAATTAGACCATATTTTTGTTATGCAAGCGTAAATATCTGCATTATCTCATAAAATAGATAATATGCATATAAGTAAGAGTAACCCTTTGACATGCGAAAATTGTGGCCAAATAGGACACATTGCTTTTGAGTGTAACTTTAACCCATGTGTAGGGGAGCAATTAAGTTATGTTCAAAGTCAAGGGAATTCTTACGAAAATAATGGAAATAATTATAGGAGTTCTAATTGGAAATATGGTTATAATCAACAAAAGAATTATCAGAGTACTGATAGAATAGGGTAGTTAAAAAGTAAGATAGACAAATTTTTAGAAGGAGTTTGTAATAAGTAATTAGAGTTTGAGGAATGTTACAAGAAGTTAGAAAATAAGATGGATCAAATGTTTAAGAATCAATCATCTTCTATTCATAATTTGTAGATACAAGTTGGTCAATTAGCAAGTGCTATTCCATTTAGAGGAAAAGGCCATTTACTTAGTAACACAGAAGGAAATCCTAAGGAAAATGTGCATGCTAAGCTCTTCATAGTGGTAAATTACTGAATAAAACAAATCCTTCGAGTATGCTTGCTAATGATGTTGTTGAAGTGCTGGATGATTATCTGAGTAAATCCAATGATAAAGCAGGAGTGGATGAACAAACTAATTCCGAAAAGGTTAATCCCCCTCAACCACCATTTCCACAAAGAATGAAGAAGAAGAATGAGGATAAGCAATTCATTGAGTTCATCAACAAACTTAAATGTCTGGAAATCAATCTTTTGTTCATTGAAGCCATTACACAGATTCCTAACTATGGTAAGCTTATTAAAGAACTTTTATCTTGTTAGTGTAGTTTAGAGGGAATATCGAAAGTATCTTTAACTAAAGATTGTAGAAAAATAATAACTGCTACAATGCCACTAACTTAAAGATCCGAGAAGTTTCACAATACCGTGTAAACTTGGAAACATTTCCTTTCCAAAATGTTTATGTGATCTTGGGGCTAGTATAAATCTTATGCCTTTATCGATCTTCAAAGAGTTAAAGCTTGATGATGAAGTTAAAAGGACAACTATGGTCTTGCAATTGGCCGACCAGTCTATTAAATGTCCTTATGGCATAATCGAAGATGTGCTAGTTAAAGTGGATAAGTTTGTTTTTGTGCTAGATTTTGCATATGATGAAAAATGTCCTATAATCTTAGGAAGACCTTTTATGCATATTGGCAAAGCATTGATAAATGTGTCGAAAGGTAAAATTAAGTTAAGGATAGGTGACGATACTATTGAATTTAACATGAATAAGGTTAATAAATATCTAATGGATGAAGATATATGCATGAAACTTGACTTGATCGATGCTTGCATCCAAGAAGTTGTTAAGTTGGATTTCATCCATGAATATGAAGTAAAGGGGTTGAGAAACTCCATTGATACTTAAATCTCTTATGTTTTCCAATATATATATATATAGTATTATATAATAGTATATTTTTATATTGTTTGTGTGTATTTTAAGTTAGTGTGATTTTAGAATTAAAAAAAGTGAATCTTTTTAGATTTTAAACATATCACGATCGCTACTAGTTTCGCACTCGTGAATTAAGTTGTCAAAACATTCTGTTTCTGTATGGAGAGAGTCACAATCGCGACTATCTTTCGCGATCACAACATGTACGATTTCACAGAAATTACTGCTATAACGGCTCTATTTCTAATGGTTATAAATCAAATATATCTGTTGAAATAATAATAATTACCCTATTTCTTTTATATATATATATATATAACTACTTTCCTAGTTTATTTTCACAATCAATCAATCTCTTTCACAAACTCAATCTTTTGTAAAGCAAATTTTCTTTGTTTTCTAAAAATCAAAACACAAATCCTTCTTTCAAACTCTTGAATTCAATTTTAATGGCTCCCAAGAAATCAACATCAACCAAGGGAAAGAATAGGTTGGTTAATCAACAAACCAAATATGGATGTCCTTTTCCCATCTACGGTGACGAAGAAGTTGAGCAATACATGAGGATGAAGAACTTTGATATCTAACGTACACTCTTCTATAATCCTACTTTTGTGATTGATGCTGGAATTCATGCAGAAGTAGAGGAATATTTTTCACTATTTGGGTTGGATAACTTTGTAAATATGTGTTTCCCATTTAACGAGGAATGGGTCCTCGAGTTTTTGGTGACTGTTCAAGAGGATGGGAATTTCTTGAAAAGGAAATTTAGGAATGAAGGGAAAGAATATAAGTTTACTTTAATGGATTTGATTAAGTGGTTTGGTTTTGGAGAAACCTATGAAGAGATCGAAATGGGAGAGATTATGATTTTACAAGTGTATGGACTGAGTTAATGGGATTGGATCGATACGATGTCAAAAACTCATCCAACAAGAAAATTCGGAGCAATAACCTTCTTTACCTTCACAAGTTTATATCTCAAAGTTTGTTCTTCCGACACGAAACTACCAAAGTGTCGATGAAAGATTTGGTTATATTAGAGTGCGCGGTTTTGCAATTAAGACCAAAGTTTCCGATTTACGTGTTAGAATCCATCACTAGTCTTACTACACATAAAAAGGCTAGAGTTGGAGGGGTAAATACAATTTGCGAAATTATTTTGGGAGTAAAGAATCAACTGCCGTACAAATATAGTCCTAGAGAGAAATTTAACTTCATGGGAGGAGTTTAAATGAAGAGAGCAGGATTAGTCAAAGAAGAACAAGGAAAATTTACGTTTTTACCATATGGAGTAAGGGTTAGGAAGCTGAGATCGACAGAAGAATCTACTTCTTGAGAGAACCAACCCGATGAAGGCATAAAAGAAGTTCAAATTAGAAGTAGTGAAGTAAGACAAACCTCTAGGAATGCACATGCCAATGAAGATACTTGGAGAGGAAAGTTCATCAATGATGTCAATAAAGCTTATCTTGATATCGCTTTCTATACAACAAGATGTCCGTCAACTTACACAATCCAACATTTCTTTGAACCGTAAGTTGAATTCATACTTCAAGATGACAAATATGGATATCTCCCCGAGTCCTCCAGATTCAAGTTCGGATGATTGAAAATGGGTTCAATTTATTTTTCTTTTGTTTTCTTTTCATTTGTGTGTTTTTCGTATTTGTTTTTAATTTTTAGTAAAATCTCTCACAATGAGGACATTGTGTTCTTTAGTGTGGGGGGGGCATTTTTAAAAATCCCAAAAATCCAAAAAAATTGAATAAAATCAAAAATTGAAGAATTAAAATTTTCTTGGTTTTGTGTTATTTATACATTATCCATACCTATACTATACTAACATATGTTCCCAGGTTATTGTGAGTATTAGGTATTACAAGTTTGATGTTAGTGCAAATTTCGAACAAAATTTTTGTTTTGAGTTTGAGCACACGTTGAAAGTGTGAACTCTTCATAGCACAACAATTAGCATTCGGCAAGTATGAGTGGTGAGTAACATTCAAAAGCAACATTCTAAGTAAGTTTCGATATATATTTCAATGCAACATGAATTAGTATAAGTTGTATACTTTTAGTTTAATGCTACCGATAAGTTAGTAGTGGAGTAATATCTAGTAGTGTTCTTACTATGAGTTTTATATGCAATTCTCGAATACGTTCTATAAGTATTAAGTGTATAAAGTGTTGGGAACCTATAGCCATAATACTTTGAAAGTAATCAATAAAGGATGAGGGTATTAAGAGAGAAAAATCAAAAGAAAGAGAGGATAACCAATGAGTTATGCAAAAGGTGAGGATGGTACGGAGCTGAACTACAACTATTTAATGAGTGAAAAAAGAAAAGTAGCATAGCATGAAAAATGGGTACAAAGTACAAATTTGTACTTCAAAAACATATGCTTAAAAGAAAAATGAGAGAAAGTGGTATGGAGCATGAAATGCAACCACTAAAAAAAGGGGAGAGTGGTATGGAGCATAAAATGCAACCACTAAGAGTGTTTAGAATCCTAGGTTACCTAAAAATGCCTCAAGAACAATCTTTTCAAAGCGTGCTCCCTTTGTCCTTTATACTTTATACTATACATAAGAGAAGGAAATATTCGAGCAAGCATATAACGCTTATATGAAGACGCAATTAGATTGACCCTCCATTAAGAGCAAAGGTATGCAACTAGACTATATAAATTGCACATTACTAATTTATGGGAAATTTAGAACTTTTACTTGAACTTTATGCAACATGGGAATGTGGTACTCATTACGATAGTCTTTCACCAAATGAGGTACGAACTTGAATTTACTATTTTATACACTTTTGTTGTGTTTACCTTGAGGACAAGGAAAAATTTAAGTGTGGGGGTGTGATAAGTGTATAATTACACTTATTATCTTCATATTTTCAATCATAAAACGATATGGTTTAGAGTCATTTTATACTTCATATAAAAGATTTCATGTGGTATGTACTTGTTTTTTATGTAAGTGTAGAAACTAGGTGAATCTTGGGAGTAAAATGATCAAAGATAGAATTCTATGTAGAAAGAGTGAAAAAGGTGCAATAAGAGTGAAAAAGGTGCAAAAGATACGTGGAACACAAGGAATTAACTTAGGATCGAAGTTGTCAAAGATTGGTAAAGTTGCAAAGAAAAATCATGAAGAAAAACACATGTCACGATTGGGAAACCCATTCACGGTCGTGACTTGTCATCCTTCACAAACAGAAAGTTACCAACTATTGTTCATGATTGCGACCGATGACGGTTTTTGGTCAACTCTTCTCAACTTTCAACCATTGGATATGAACAATCAACCGCCATCAACTGTCAGATAAAAAGACACCTTTTGGAAGCAATCCAATCACGAAAAGGTGCCTTTCCATTGAAAATGAGGATAAAACCTTGCATCTAATCACAATGAAGATCCAATGGACACGACTCTTCCTTTGGATAAACCCGACCCTTTGCACTATATAAATAGGGTCCCAAACCAACCAATTTCATGTGGAGAATGTGTGATATGGTTGATGCATATAAAGAATGCATTTATACATAGATAGAGAGTGAAAATTGTATAGATTTCGCTACGCTCAAAGTGTTAGTGAGAAAAATGTATAAGTTATTCGATTCTTATTTCGATTACTAGATTTCTCCACAAATTTGAGCGATTGTTGTATGACTGTAATTGCAAAGCACTTATCAATAAAAGTTTTTGTTCTTCAACATTCATTTATTCGAAATTCACAAAGAATAGCATCCTAACGGAGGTTCTGTACGAGTCGAGACCGAATTTAAAGTAGACGCATGAATTGCGGGAATTGATAACTACCGTTAAAAGAGTGGATACGGTTTAATCAACTTTAGCTTTCACTTGGATACGTTACAACTTTACTTTGTTTTCTACTTATACTTTCTAATTCGAAGTTTATGATATGTCTATGTGTGATAATGAGTTTTTTTATCTTGCGTCATTTATATTAATGAAGTTATATGCTTTCGAGTTAACTTTAAGAGTAGTTTCAGGGTTAACAAGATTATGTATAATCACTGGATCTGTGATTATAAAGCTGCTTAGTAAGCCAACATTTTTGGAGTGGTAACTTGCTAAATATGGCTATATGAGAGCGACCCATACTAAGCATTGTATTATTGTTATCCAGGTTTTTATAAGTGTCATAATTCATTTACCCTAGATTTAGAAAAGTCATTTCATGTGTTGCTCTGTGGTGAATTATTGAATATTTGGGTGTCTAAAACCGTGTTTGTTAAAGTTATCTAATGTATGAAATATTCTTGATGATTTTGCATGTTTTTCTTTATTATACTTGTTCTTAGGGAATATCTATATAGTTTACATCTTCTCTAATCTGTTCATGCATCTGTCTATTCATCAGTCTACCATCCAAACCCTACAATTCATCTTATTTCTTTTGTTTCGTAACTCTAGTTGGTCCCTAGAACCGAATTCCTTCCCTGTGGGATCGATATCTTTTGAAACTAAGTCGCAACTATATACTTGCAGTTATAATCATTTTTCTATTTGATAAGTGGCACTAACAACACCTGTTCATAGTTAGAACTTTTATATCATCAGTATAAAAATGGCAAACAAGTTTTTGGCGCCGTTACTGGGGATAAGTCTTTCGGAATGAGTATGGCCAAAATCTTGCGAACAATATATCTCCCTAATTGCTTCATGCCATACTCCTTCAGATACTGGTCATGCTTAACCGGAGTCAATGGCTTCATTAGCTGTTCACCACTTTTCTATTGATAACTTTAATAACTTGTTCGCAAGATTTTGGCTTTAAAGTACAGGTTTTGTCAATACCACTTGTTAAATAGAAAAATGATGATAATTGCAAGTATACAATTGCGATGTAGGTTTAAAAGATATCGAACCCACAGGAAAGGAGTTCAGTTCTAAAGATCAACAAGAGTAACAGAACAAAGAAAATAAAATAGATAATTTTGTTATTGGTGGGTTGGTTGGGATATGATGGTAAATAAATAGATAAATGTATAAATAGATTAGAGTAGAAGAAATCGGTATAGATTATCCCTACTAACAAGTATAGCAAAGAAAACATGATAAATCATCAAAGATATTACGTACACAAGATTACTTTAACAGATTCGGTTCTAGACACTCGGATATTCAATTATTCACCGTAGAGCAACACATGAAATGACTTTTCTAAGTCTAGTGCAAATGAATTAAGATGATTATATAAACTTGGATAACAATAATACTATGCTTAGTACGAGTTGCTCTCACATAGCCATATTTAGAAAGTTACCATTCAAAAAATGTTAGCTCACTAAACAGCGTTATAATCACAGATCCAATCATTATACTCAATCTTGTTAACCCCAAAATCAATCTTAAAGTTAACTCAAAAGCATATAATTTTCTTAATATAAAAGACTCAACATGAAATACAAAATATGACACATAGACATATCATAAACTTTGAAATAAAAAGTACAAGTAGAAAACAAAGCAAAGTTGTAAGGTGTGCAAGTGAAAGCTAAAGTAGATTAAACTGTATCCACTCTTTAATGAGAGTCGTCAATTCCAGAAATTCCTATGTCTACTTTGAATTCGATTTCAGCCCATACAGAACCTCTGCTAAGATACTATTCTTTGTGAATATTGAATAAACGAATATTGAAGAACGAAAACTTTTATTGATAAGTGATTTGCAATTACACTTATACAACAATCGCTCGAATATGTAGAGAAATCTAATGATCGAAATAAGGTTCGAATCAATTATACATTTTCTCACTAACTTAGAATGAAGCAAAATCTACACAATTTTCTCTCTAAAACTAAGTATGAACATATACACTATATACCACATACCACCCCTATCATCCCATACATGAAATTATGGAGTTTTGGAGCCTTATTTATAGAGTGTGAAGGGTTGCGTCTATCTAAACGAAGAGTCATGTCTATTGGCAAAGAGTTGCATCACTTCATTTTGATTGGATGCAAAGATTCATCCTCATCCACAATGGAAAGGCACATTTTCATGATTGGTTGACTTCCAAAAGATGTCTTTTCGGTTGGTAGTTGATGGCGGTTGACGGCGGTTAATCGTTGTTATCTGGTGGTTGGCAGTTGATAAGAGTTAACCATTAACCGTCACAAGTCGAGACCACAAATCTCATGTCGCAATCGTGAACATTGATTGGCAGTTTTCTACTTATGAGGAGTGACAAGTCACGATAACGAATAGATGTCACGATCGTGAAATGCTGTTTCTTCATGATTCTTCTTTGCAACTTTGCCGATCTTTGACAACTTCGATCCTAAGCCAAATCTTTGTATTCTATGCATCTTTCTGCACCTTTTCACTCTTTTTCCATAGAATTCCACTTTTGATCATTTTACTCCTAATATTTACCTAGTTTTTGCATTTGCATAAAAAATAACTACATACCACTTGAAATCTTTTATATGAAGTATAAAAGGACTTAAACCATAGTGTTTTATGATTAAAAGTATCATGATTATAAGTGTAAATATACACTTATCACACCCCCACACTTAACTTTTACCTTGTCCTCAAGGTAAACAATAGAAGTGTAAAGAATAGTATTCAAGTTCGTACCTTATTTAGAAAAAGACTATTGTATTGACTACCACATTCCACGTTGCATAAGATTCAAGTAAAGTCATCGAAATTTCCCACAAATTAGTAATGTGCAAATTATATAGTTTAGTGGCATACCTTTGCTCTTAATGGAGAGTCAACCGAATTGCGTCTTCATATAAGTGTTATATGCATACTTGAATATTTCCTTCTCTCAAGTATAGTATAAAGTATAAAGGACAAAAGGAGCACACTTTGGATAGTTTGATCTCAAGGTATTTTTAAGTAACCTAGGATGCTAAAAACACTCTTAGTGTTTGTATTTTATGCTCCATACCACTCTCCCCTTTTTTAGTGGTTGCATTTTATGCTCCATACCACTTTCTCTCATTTTTTTTCTTTTTAAGCATATGTTTTTTGAAGTACTTTGTACTTTGCACCCATTTTTGGTACTATGATTTCTTTTTCTTTTTTCACTCGTTGAATGGTTGCAGTTTCTGCTCTGTACCAATCCTCACCTTTTGCATAACTCATTGGTTATCCTCTCTTTCTTTTGATTTCTCACTCTTAATACCCTCCTCCTTTATTGATTACTTTCAAAGTATTATGGCTATAGTTTCCCAACACTTTAAACACACTCAATACTTATAGGACTTATTCGAGAATAGCATATAAAACTCACAGTAAGAACACTACTAGATATTACTCCACTTAAACTTATCGGTAGCATTAAACTAAAACTACATAACTTATACTAATTCATGTTGCATTGAAATATATATCGAATCTTACTTGGAATGTTGCTTTTGAATGTTACTCACCACTCATCCTTGCCAAATTGAAAAATGTTGTGCTAAAACGCTCACACTTTCAACCGTGTGGTATATTCAAAACTTTTTGTTCAAAATATGCACTAACATCAAACTTGTAATACCTAACACTCACAATAACCTTGGACAATATGTTAGTATAGTAAAGGCATGGATAATGTATAAATAACAATAAATCAAGAAAAATTTTCGAATTCTTCGATTTTTAATTTTATTAAATTTTTTTGGATTTTCGGGATTTACAATTATCCCTCCACACTAAAGAACACAATGTCCTCATTGTGGAAGACTTTTACTTTAAGAAAAACATAAAAAAATGAAAAACTATGAACAAGTCTAAAAATATGAAAAAGAGAAATAAAGAAAAGAGTAAACATGTTCTATTGAGAAGAAGAATCAGGGTGACTAGGAGTAAATGGACAATTTTGTTTTCTAAAAAAAGAAAGTAATTTTCGAAGCATCGATTTATTACTTTTCATTAGAATTTTCATGTCCTTTTTCATTACTCCAAGTTCCGCTTGGCAATTGTCCAATTTTTGTTGCATGCTTGCCTTCCAATCTTCCAGAGCCTCTTCTTCATCTTCTTCAATCATTGGAGCTTTTCCATGATGACGTCTAGCGGTAGGATTAGATGGTCCAACAGAAGAATCTTCATAAGTTGAGATTATCTTCTTGATGCGATTGGAGTAGGAGTAGAAAGAATATACACCATCATTCTCTTAAAGAAGTCCGATATTCTTTAAGTAAGTCCCATCCATATAGCGAAAATACTCACCCGGTTGTTGGACATAGGGGAGTTCGCTCCTTGCACTCGAGATGATTGCGGTGATAATTTCGGCCACCCCAATCTTGTTTCTCATACTTGTAGAATTCTTCTTCATCATGTCCCATATGATATCCATGAATTCTGCTTTTTGTTTCATCAAAGCCCAAGAAAGAACTAATAAATCTTTCTTTTGGACTTTGGTATTCTCTACTCGATAAAATACCGAAGTGGAAAGGTATTTGTGGAGAAGAAGAATGCACTCATCCTTAATTTGTTTATTGGAGAATTTTTAGGGTCGAAGACTCTCTTACCCGTTAAATCTGCCCAAACTCGATTTGGTTGGAAAGAGTCCATCATACTTGATGAATTTATAATTTTGAATCTGAACCAAACACCCATCATCTCTCTTGTGACGGTGTATTGCCTCCCTTGGTTACGAAATTGAATCACCCTCTTCCTTTTATCTTCAAAATCGAATGTTACTAGACATTCTAAAATGCAATCATGATTTTGTGGAAAGCGCATCCCCACAAATTGGCTTAAATCTAAATCAGCAAGATACATCCTTATTTGTTCATGGAGTCCTAGAGTCTCCATGAAAACCATGTCAAGAAAAATCATACCCATTATTTCCAACTTATTAAGAATTTGGAATCTTTTTCCTTCTTCTCTTGTGCAAATTGGAAAAGGACAATTGTACTCTTGCTGGTAATTCGGGACTTCTCTCCTATTTGCAACTACCTTAACACGAGGCATATTGGTGTTTTGAAGTGAAGGTTGAAAGAAAAGGTTTTTGATTGTAAAAGAATAGAGATGAAAATTTCAGAACTTTGTAGGCTTAATAGAAGGTTGTGATGGCTAGGGTTCAACTCATACCTATTTATAGAGTTCCGAGAGGTCTCTAATTGGTCAAAATAGTCAATATAGCCGTTTATCCTTCAAACTAGCTGTTAATGGCAGTTATGGACATATGTTGCGTGCTAAATCGCAATCTGTAACGGTTATATTTTTCCCATGTCATGATCACAAAGGCTTGTCACGATCGTAACTTCCTTATTCACAGAAACAGTAGGTTATAAAACCCATTATTCATGAGCGTGAGATGTATGTCGCGGTCGTGAACTTCTTAAATTCTTCAAATTCTTCAATTTTTAGACTTTATACCTATAATAACTTAGAAACACAAACACAAACAAACATTGCTAAATACAAAAATATATATTTACTATTTCATACCTTGAACGAATTATGGTGATGATAGAAATTGAACATCAACATCTTGTTGTTCAAATTTATTTTCGAGATAAGGTTTGCAACGTTGACCATTGGCTCGAAATATTTCTCCATTTTTAGCTTTCAATTCCAATGCTCCATTGTCAAACATTCGAATAACTTCATAGGGTCCCTTCCAAGGAGATTTGAGTTTTCCAGAAAACAAGCGAAGCCTGGAATTATATAATAAAACTCTATCTCTGACCTTAAACTTCTTTTCCCGTAGTTTTGCATCGTGCCATCGTTTTGTCTTCTCTTTGTAGATCTTTGCATTTTCATATGATGATAAAAGTAGTTCTTCTAATGCATTTAAATCCAACTTTCTTCTTTCATCGGCTTTGTGTAAATCCATAGTCAAATTCTTCAAAACCCATAAAGCCTTATGCTCTAATTCTACTGGTAAATGAAAAGCCTTTCTGTAAACCAACTTATAGGGTGTCATACCAATAGGTGTCTTAAAAGCTATTCTGTAAGCCCATAATGCATCATTTAACTTAGTAGACCAATCCTTCCTAGAATTCGAGATAGTCTTTTCGAGAATCCACTTAATTTCTCGATTAGAGATTTCTACTTAACCATTAGTTTGAGGGTGATATGGAGTAGCAACCTTATGTACTCCATACTTAAGCATCAAGCTTTCAAAAGTCTTATTGATGAAATTTGAACCACCCTCACTAATTATGGTCCTAGGAACTCCAAATCTACTAAATAATTGCTTAAGAAACTTAGCAACTACTCTAGCATCATTCTTACTATATGCGCTAGCTTCAACCCATTTTGAAACATAATCAACTGCAACCAGAATGTAATTATTA
>CATIWQ010347478.1:0-17284 GCA_949673415.1 Euphorbia schlechtendalii | reverse complement strand
GTTGCCGTAGAAAATCCGATTAAACGAATTGCAGGAGGAAGAAGAGAAAACAGACTTAATTGAGGGAGGAGAGAAAAGAGTTATGTGATTTCTTAATCATGAATCGCATAACAGGATACAGAGCAATACACACCTTTATATCAGTTATAGCTAACCCTCTCTCTTCCAGCTCAGCTCACATACAGCCAAAGACTAAAAATAACAAACTAAACGCCATCGTTTAACTAATAACAGGAACTTAAAACAAACAGAAATACAAAATGATAATAGGAATTGAAAGTAATTCTTCCTCGCAACAAAAATAAGCAATGTGAAATCTATCTAATCTAGCAATAAACTAATTCAACTTAAAATTGATATCCAATTTGGAAAGACAAATAAAAAAGCATCAATCATGTATTAATCGTTCTTAGCTGGGGATGCATCATCTAAATATGAACACTGTGCTGAAAGCAGGGTGATTTTTCCACAAATTTTTTAACTTTCCAATTTAAAATGATACCCTGTTGAAGCAAAAACAAATGAAACAAATGCGGAAAACTGCTTGTAAGACTGTAACAAAGTATCTGCAAAATTAACATTGGAATTTGGATCAGTATCTATAGTCCATGCCCAGTTCCTCACCAGTCTATCCCCAAATTAATCAATAGATATCATAGAACAAAGAAAAATACCCAATAAGAATAAACAATGCATGCCCGGAAATTCAGCTCCATTTCACTCTTTCGTTTCAATACAAGAAAAAAAAAAGTCAATTAGTAAAAAAAAGCAAACTTGTATCGGATTTAGTACCGGAAAGGTTATAATAATCGGTACCCAATACCCAGAGTTGGGTATGGGAAAGCAAAGTGAGGAAAAGAAAGCAAACGAGAAACTGTGTGAAAAAAAAGAAGGAAAAGAGCTTACAGAGGAAGCAAGAGAAGAAGAAGCCATGGTGAAGAACAAGTTGAGAAATAGGGATTCTTCTTCTTGTCGGACTAGACAGACCAGTCTGCTACTTTTGTGGCTGCAACTGCAACTAACTACGGCCTTCCTTCATTGGGTATTTTGGCAAGATTCTCTATTCTATTCTTGGACACAATTTCTATTCAGCTTTGCCAATTTGTGGCTCTACCCCACGTCACCATCATGATTTAGGGTTTTGTGCCGCCCGCTTGTTTTTTTCTTTCCATTTATAAATTATGGGCCAAAAATGTTCGCAGCTTTACGGGACAGAATTAAATTGAATTTAATTTAAGTTAACTGAATTTAACTTAATTTATTTTAATGTAAATTTATAATTACACATAATTGAATTTAACTGAACTAAATTGAACTTAACTGAACTGAACTAATTGAATTGAAGTTGAAGAGAACAGGATCTAATTGTTTGATTTGCCAAAATGCACTATTTAACGAGTTATTATTGATGTGGCAACAAGAGATAAAAATTTTTGGAAAGTGGATTTGTATTACATATAATATGTTTAGTGATACCTGAATGACATCTTTGTCAACTCCGTTCTTCGTGGGGTTTTTCGGATTCTTCAAGTTCCTTTATGCTCCGTTAAGATTCTCATTGAGTACCTACAAAACAAAACTTGACCGGGGTTCCGGAAAACCTCCTCCGATGCTTAAGTCAGTTCTTAAGATGGGGGAGAATGAGAGCTTTGTTGTATGGAGTTGAGTTACCTTATAAAGGAGATTGATTTCTCTTTTATAGGTAGAAAGTCATGATGGTCGTAGCAAGTGGGCCTAGATATAAGCATAGGCTTAGAGCGGCCTAATTAGAAGTTTGGTTTAGGTGTAGATGAGCTTATCTTGATATCATTTAGTATTAAACAATAATTTTTCACATAGAATTAATTTTAACTTTTTCAAGTCACCTTTCAGTAAAAAATAAATATATGTTTTTGCCGAAATGATTGCAAATTAATCATATTAGCTCTATCTGATCGTTCTCTTCCTCATTCGTATATCAAGATCTATTTTTTCATTTTATGATTTAAATAAAAGATAGTGTAAAAGCATATATGTATACATAATTTAATAGTTGCTTTCCTCGACACTTCTTTACAAATCCAGATTTTTTCAATTATAAATTACATAAACAACAATTAGAATCAACTAAATATTTAGCCAGCTAAAATTTTTTAGAATTATGAATTATATGCCCTTGTCATTGTGATAAAAACGAAAAATTTACAAAAAATTTAATATATTTTTATGGGCCTTGTAGTTTTGGGAAGACATAGGCCTTATAGTTGTAATTGGAAATGATCATGCAGATGTAAATTGAGGAAGCTGCAAAAAAAATAATTTTATGGATATATTTTGAAAAATAATAAGTAAAAGCACTTCAATAAATTATTTCAATGTTTCTTTAACGTCACTTTTGTTTATGCATCATACTACTTTTTGTTGGACTTTAACTTTTTGATACATATCAATTTGTGATTACTTTGATCTTTCAAAACAATCATTTGACGTTCGCATAAAACACACCCTCTCAAAAAGGAAGAAATCCTCTATAATTCAACAAAAATTAAGAGAACAAGGAACAAGTAAAAAATTAGAGCATAGTTAAATGATTTTTCAAGCTAAGGACATATTTTTGTTTTCAAAAGAGAGGGTTTTGGAACACCGTCAAAATTTTATATAATTAGATGGTCATTGCCAAGACCCAAAAGGTGTTTTAAAGCTAAAAAAAAGGGAAAATTTCATAAATGTGTAGAAAGTTAGAAATATTTTCAGTTAAAGTTTTGTGTCATAACTTATTTGACCAATTAAGTTTCATATTTACCTTCTATACGTTCCAAAGTTACTCTGTTCTCATCTCTTATCTTCTACGTGTGTTTTTTAAATTTTCTTTATCTTATTTTGCCATTATCTCTCAAACCGTTTATCTTTTTAACATTCCGTTTTTAGAGTTTTTTGATCGTTTCATTTTTATCTTCGATACGCCATCCATTATGATATACTTTTTCGAAACTTTTTTCTCAGCTGTTTGATATCTGGTAAGAAACTAGCAGGTAAGTGGTATGTAACTGGTAGGAAGAACAAAAAATATCAAAACTAGTAAGAAACTAGTAGGTAAGTGGTAGGAAACTAATATGAAGAACAAGTTGTATGTCAAATTAAACTTGAAAACTAATTAAATGCATTAGAAAGTGATTAGATCATGTAAGATAAATCTTTACAAAGTATGGAATCAAAGCATTTGGAATCTGGTATGTAACTGGTATGGAATTGGTATGAAGAACAAAAAATATCAAAACTAGTAAGAAAGTGGTAGGTAAGGGTAGGAAACTGGTATGAAGAACAAGTTCTGTCAAATTAATTTTGAAAAGTAATAAAAATGCATTAGAAAGTGATTGGAACATGTAAGATAAATCTCTACAAAGTATTGAATCAAAATAGTAGGAATCTGGTATGTAACTGGTATGAAAAATAAAAAATGTCAAAACTAGTAAGAAAGTTACCGTAAGTGGTAGGAAACTAGTATGAAGAACAAGTTGCGTCAAATTAATCTTGAAAAGTAATGAAAATGAATTAGAAAGTGATTAGAACATGTAAGATAAAGCTCTACAAAGTATTAAATCAAAACAGTAGGAATCTAGTATGTAACTGGTATGAAGAACAAAAAATGTCAAAGCTAGTAAGAAAGTGGAAGATAAGTGGTAGGAAACTGGTATGAAGAACAAGTTTTGTCAAATTAATCTTGAAAAGTAATGAAAAAACATTGGAAAGAGATTAGAACCTGTAAGATAAAGTTCTACAAAGTATTGAATCAAAACACTAGAAATTTGGTATGTAACTGGTATGAAATTGCTATGAAGAACAAAAAATGTCAAAACTAGTAAGAAAGTGGTAGGTAAATGGTATGAAGAACAAGTTGTGTCAACTTAATCTTGAAAAGTAATGAAAATACATTAGAAAGTTATTTAAACATGTAAGATAAAGCTCTACAAAGTATTGAATCAAAACAGTAGGAATCTGGTATGTAGCTGGCATGAAATTTGTATGAAGAACAAAAAATGTCAAAACTAGTAAGAAAGTGATAGGTAAATGGTATGAAGAACAAGTTGTGTCAACTTAATCTTGAAAAGTAATGAAAATACATTAGAAAGTGATTTAAACATGTAAGATAAAGCTTTACAAAGTATTGAATCAAAACAGTAGGAATCTGGTATGTAACTGGTATGAAGAACAAAAAATGTCAAGACTGGTAAGAAAGTGGTAGATAAGTGGTAGGAAACTGGTATGAAGAACAAGTTGTGTCAAATTAAACTTGAAGAGTAATGAAAATGCATTAGAAAGTGATTAGAATATGTAAGATAAATCTCTACAAAGTATTGAATCAAAACAGTTGGAATCTGGTATGTAACCAGTATGAACAACAAAAAAGGTCAAAACTAGTAAGAAAGTGGTAGGAAACTATTATGAAGAGTAAGTTGTGTCAAATTAATCTTGAAAAGTCACGAAAATACATTAGAAAGTGATTAGAACATGTAAGATAAATCTCTACAAAGTATTAAATCAAAATAGTAGGAATATAGTATGTAACTAGTATAAAGAATAACAAATGTCAAAACTAGTAAGAAAGTGTTAGGAAATTGGTACGAAGAACAAGTGCGTCAAATAAATCTTGAAAAGTAATAAAAATGAATTAGAAAGTGATTAGAACATGTAAGATAAAGCTCTACAAAGTATTGAATCAAAATAGTAGGAATCTGGTATGTAACTAGTATGAAACTGGTATGAAGAATAAAAAATGTCAAAGATAGTAAGAAAGTGGTAGATAAGTGGTAGAAAACTGGTATGAAGAACAAGTTTTGTCAAATTAATCTTGAAAAGTAATGAAAAACATTAGAAAGTGATTATAACATGTAAAATAAATCTCAACAAAGTATTGAATCAAAATAGTAGGAATCTGGTATGTAACTAGTATGAAACCGGTATGGAGAACAAAAAATGTCAAAATTAGTAAGAAAGTGGTAGGTAAATGGTATGAAGAAAAAGTTGTGTCAAATTAATCTTGAAAAGTAATGAAAATTCATTAGAAAGTGATTTAAACATGTAAGATAATGCTCTACAAAGTATTGAATCAAAACAGTAGGAATCTGGTATGTAACTGGTATGAAACTGGTATGAAGAACAAAAAATGTCAAAACAAGTAAGAAAGTGGTAGGAAACTGGTATGAAGAACAAGTTGTGTCAAATTAAACTTGAAAAGTAATGAAAATGCATTAGAAAGTGATTAGAACATGTAAAATAAATCTCTACAAAGTATTGAATCAAAACATTTGGAATCTGATATGTAACCGGTATGAAGAACAAAAAAAGTCAAAACTAGTAAGATGTTGTGCCCAAAAGGTATGCCTAGAAAGTGTACTAGGGTCAAATTATAAAGTGGCAAGAACAATGTCATATCCCATAAGAAGCAGTCTAAATAGTATGAAGGTTTCCCTGGTAGATTGGTTCAGAAGGTCTTCTATAATTCTGAAGGTTTGGTTGTTGGTTTGAAATACAATAAACTAAAAGCAAAGAAAATATTTAATATAATAAAAAATAGCACAAGCTCCACCTACCCACATACAATGTAAGGTCTCCTTCCATGCAATACATACAAATGCTTGATTATGCACATAGATCCAAGGTCACTTAACCAAATTTCCCCAAGCTTACCCCTCGGCTTTGCTTGGTTTCTATGAATACTAATTTAAGTCTCCCCTAGGTACTTGTTAAATTAGAAATCATGCATTAAGTTCAGTTAAGCATCTAAACAAGTTAAAACCCTTAGCATGCAACCTATCTCCACTCGGTAGAAGGGTGTTCTCCCCCTCAATCTCAAGGTATGCCTGTGTATGTTGGTCATCGAACTATAACAAATCTCCCCTAGGTACATATGACTATATTCTTGTATAATAACAAATCTCCCCTCGGTACTTATCATTATCAATGGTATATTATTACTCAAACACACAATCAACCAATAATATCAAATAAAGAGTAAATACTACGCTGGAGAAGGTTTTCACACTGCCTGCATATTGGTAAGCTCGGCTTGCAAGAGAATTATTCACTCATAATGAAGAAAATACTAAACTCCATTAAAAAGTAAGAAATTACATAAGTTTATAAGAAGAAAACGAAACTAATTTATGACCTTACGGCCTTATGGCCTAAAACTAAACTAACTCTCCTCTCATACACTCTCTTAATTGGTAGAATAGGGTATAAATACCCACCAATTATTTGAACATGAAGTGGAAATGAAAAAGAAGTAATAAAAAACAATCATAAAAGATATCAAACTCCTATTTAGTATTATCTTAATGACAAATACCAATTTTATTGAAAAGAAAAATCTAACTAAAACTTATACACCAAGTTGATGGCAATCTTGTAAATATCTTGAGTGAATCCCTCCTTTTATCCTCTTTGGCGTGTACACATCAGCTCTGAAGTATTCCTAATCAATTAGGATTATTTTCTTTCTTTTCTTTGTCTTTTTCTCCAAACTTTCCTATTTAGGTCTTTCTGCTCTGAAGGTCTTCTAAATTCCGGCAGAAACATAAAAATGCAACAAAACATGATAAAAAATGATATTTTATATAACAATTAAGCACATAAATGCATGATTTTACACTATTATATTCCACCTATCAAATACCCCCACACTTGAACATTTACTTGTCCTCTAGTAATCCAATAATAGACTAAGCGACAAACAACTACTAAAGCTCAACACAACCAATCAAGAACAAAATGGAAATTCATTTTTCAAGTGCAAGTTCAAAAATCAACAATAGGACTAGGAGACCTCTGACAAAGTGATACTTAATAACCATGATAAGCATGCAACTTAAGAAAACTTAAACTTCTTACATCAATCAAGTAGCAAAGATCAAGAAGCCTCACAAGATTCACTCTCACTTTGTATTTATGCTGTTTTAAAAGAATATTCACTCATTCAGCAAAATCAAGTCACAAAAAATCATATGCTTGCTAATCGGTCAAGTTTCCACCACAATGATAAGAGGTCTTGCATTGTCCTAAGGTCTTTGAGGGTTATAATGTCAAGTTAGGGTGAAGGTGTGGATAAAAAGGGAAATTTTTGTGTGAGAAGATATTTCAATAGAGATTCAGTTTGATGACTTGTGCAACATCTTTCTCGAATTCAAAAGACCTTGTTAAATAGATTACATTAAGAGCAGAGGAAACCTTTGAATTTAAGCATATCAGAAGCTCTTCCTTGAAATATAACTCAACCTTAAAAACAATTTATTCACATACAGCACACATACTAAAACAAAAAAAATTATTTTTTTTCTTTCTTTTTTTATATTTTTTTCTTTTTATTTTTGAAATTAAAAATTAAACACAATTTGACGTTGTCATTCTTGATGTTATCTTCTATCTCGAGATCTTGTTCCTTTTCTTGCACTATTCTGATTTTGAGAAGATCTTGTATGTTCAGAGAAGATCTTTCACTTTAAGAAGGCCTTCCTGTAGTTGATATTACAGTTGCATTATGTGTAAAAAATAAGAAAGGGTTTTAGTCTCAAATGGGGTTATCTAAGGGTTGATGAAAGGGTAGGCTATTTGGCTAGAGATGGTAATCCTAATGCCTTAATCTTCCAATGCAAATTCTTAACATTAATGTGATCTCAACAAGGCTAACACATAATCATGTACAAGCATCACATGTATATCCCATAGTAAGTTCTAGTTAATGCAACAAGGTCTTGCCACTCAACAAGAATAAACAATCGATATGAAGAGATGGCGCAAGTTCTTACCAAAATAAGGGTATGCTACTGATATAGGCTACTTGTTAACGTAAAAATTAAAAATTTTCAAACTTCATATGCTTTAAAAGGTTAAAAACAATCAAACTCATTCAAATTTCTCAAAAATACTATCATTGCAATCTGCATCTTTGCCATTGACTTAAAGAATTCCAAGTTATTCACCATTTCAAGATTGAAACATCAGTAGAGTAGTCAAACAAAGTCTATAAGTGAATTAATATAAGCACAAGCAGAAGCAATGAAGGTCTTCCAACGAAAATTCAACCATATTTTCAATAAATCATGCATGATCAAATTTAATCAGTAGCATTGAAGAGCTTTAAATCAAATTTTCAAAATCTCCATCCCTTCCCCCACACTTAAAACATGCTTTGCCTTTAAATCATTGAAGAATGAAATATAAACGGGGTAAGGAAATACAATCTGAAGAAAATTAAGGGAAGAAAACTTGTGTACCATTCACCATTAAGAGAAGAAAAAAAAGATTGGGAAAACGTCAAGGTCTTCCTAAAAGAACATCCTCACTAGATTGTGGGATTTGTCATTAGATTGCCAACTATCTACGCTCAAGAAGTCCTTGGACAATTCCTACAAAGAAAATAAAACTTAAGACCTAAGACTAAACAAAAACTAAGTAAGAAAAAATAAAATAAATAAAGGGCAGAAAAGTTGGGGTTTTCCCAACAAATTGCTTCAATTGGTATTTGAAGCGGACGCTAAATCTAAGATTGCTCAAGGAGGCTCATATATGAATGTTGAAAATTGTGGATTAATGTATTGATATTGCTTTTGAAGCTCTTCCACATCTCTTCATGACATTAATGGATCTTCGATCGAAGGTTGAATGATGAAGAGTTGTTTTGCTGAATTTCTTAGAGGTCTCCATGTAGACTGCTTGCCATCAAGAGTTTGTGAGCAATCAGTTTTTCCTTTATGATCAATCTCAACAAGCTCTTTCTCATCTTTAAAAATCTTCTATTCATTCTCTCGCAAGATCTTCCCTTTATCTTTAAGCATTTCAAGTTGCCTTATGTGTTCTGGAAATGGTATCCTTGTTTAATATGAAGGAAGGACTCACTTTGTTGGAACCATTTTTTCTAGGAAGGTCTTCTACAATTTTGAAGTTGAAGAATTTTCAGGTTGCAACCGAGGTTGCCTATCAATTTGCACAAGATCTTCATGGCGTTGAGTATTAAAGTTCAAGTTGTGATTAGGTTGCTCATTCAACATGTCAAATTGTCCACCTGTAATATAGATATCAACCATAAAAGTCTCGTTAGAATAATCAACAATAATGTCACTTGGGAAGACCTTCTGATCATCCTTTGAAATCACTAGACTTGTTAGTTGGCAAACTTTGGTCTCCAAGCTTTGAATCGAGGCTTGTGTTTACTTTACAAACTCCATCATCATCTCTTCCAAGCAAGGTCTTGTTGGTTCATGTGAAGGGGAAACCTCCTGAAAGGAATATTGAGGTTGTTGAAATGGTAGATAGGGTTGTTGGAATGAAAAATGAGATTCTTGATGTTCATGGATGTCAATTTTGGATTAGGGGAAAACAAACTGAGGTTTTTGGGTAGGCATTTGAGATTGTTAGGTTAGAAAAGAAGGTTGTTGGTATAATGATTGAGATTGCCTTGAAAGACTTTTCACTTACTTGGACAAATCCTCTTTCTCCTTTAAAAGTTATCGCACAGCCTTAGATTCTGTAAAATGCAAGGTCTTCTCCGAATGCCACTTGTATGTTGTGTTCACCATTTTCTCAATAAGGGTAAAGATCTCTTCGATTTCTAAGTCTTCTAGGTCACCATTGGCAAGGGTTTCAGGTCGAAATTTATGCTCATTAGTTATCCCATTGTAAAAGATTTGTATTTGCATCCACAAAGGTAAACCATGGTTTGGAACCCTTCTTAGTAGCTCTTTGAATCTCTCCCAAGCTTGGTGGAAGGGCTCCTCATCAGATTGTGAAAACCTAGAGATCTTGTTTTTGAGTTGCACAACTTTGGATTGTGCAAAATATTTCATCAAGAAGGTCTCAGTCATCTGATTCCAAGTTGTGATTGAGCATGATTGCAACGATTTAAACAAAGATCTTGCCTTATCCTGCTAGGAGAAAGGAAACAATTTTAACCTAACCACTTCATAAGAAACACCATGAGTAGATTTAAAAAGATTACAAATGTCAAGAAAATCATAAAGATGGTCATTAGGATCCTCATCAGGCAATCCTTTGAATTGAATAAGTTCTTGCACCAATCTAATCATGGAAGGTTTAATTTTAACAAGATCTTCCCCCTCTTCTGGTATCACAATGCATGACATGTATCCCATTGAAGAAGGTATTCTGTACTCCTTGAGTTTCTTCCCAGGCAGGAAGTCTTCGTAATCTGCCATCAGGGAAGCCTTCGCTCGTCTAACTTGATATTTTTCTTACTCACAAGATTACTAGAAGGTCTTCCAGCAATTTTCCTTTTTCATCAGGTTTTCAAGAACAAAACAATTGCATAAGCTAAACAAACAAGGTAAAATGCACCAATCTACAGTTAAATTAATCAAACTATTTAAGCGTTAATCCCCGGCAACGGCGCTATAAACTTATTATACCCAAAAGGTATGCCTAGCAAGTGTACTAGGGTCAAATTGTAAAGTGGCAAGAACAAGGTCATATCCCACATGGAGCAGTCTAAATAGTATGAAGGTTTCCCTGGTAGACTGGTTTAGAAGGTCTTCTATAATTTTGAAGGTTTGGTTGTTGGTTTGAAATATAATAAACTAAAAGCAATGAAAATAAAGAAAGTCTTTAAAATTATAAAGAAAAGCACAAGCTCCACCTACCCACATACAGTGCAAGGTCTCCCTCCATGCAATACATAAAAATGCTGGATTACGCATAGAGATCCAAGGTTTCTTAACCAAATTTCCCCAAGCTTACCCCTCGACTTCACTTGGTTTCTATGAATACTAATTTAAGTCTCCCCTAGTTACTTGTTAAATTAGAAATCATGAATTAAGTTCAGTTAAGCATCTAAACAAGTTAAAACCCTTAGCATGCAACCTACCTCCTCTCGAGAGAAGGGTGTTCTCCCCCTCAATCTCAAGGTATGCATGTGTGTGTCAGTGATTGAACTATAACAAATCTCACCTAGATACTTATTGCTATAATCTTGTATGATAACAAATCTCCCCTCGGTACTTATCATTATCAATGGTAAATTATTACTCAAACACACAATCAACCAATAAAGAGTAAATACTACGCTGGAGAAGGTCTTCACACTGCCTGCATATTGGTTGGCTCGGCTTGCAAGAGAATTATTCACTCATAATGAAGAAAATACTGAACTCCATCAAAAAGTAAGAAATTACATAAGTTTATAAGAAGAAAATGAAACTAATTTATGACCTTACGGCCTTATGGCCTAAAACTAAACTAACTCTCCTCTCAATCACTCTCTTAATTGGTAGAATAGGGTATAAATACCCACCAATTATTTGAACATGAAGTGGAAATGAAAAAAAAGTAATAAAAAACAATCATAAAAGATATCAAACTCCTATTTAGTATTATCTTAATGACAAATACCAATTTTATTGAAAAGAAAAATCTAACTAAAACTTATACACCAAGTTGATGGCAATCTTGTAAATATCTTGAGTAAACCCCTCTTTTTATCCTCTTTGGCATGCACACATCAGCTCTGAAGTATTCCTAATCAATTAGGATTCTTTTCCTTCTTTTCTTTGTCTTTTTCTCCAAACTTTCCTATTTAGGTCTTTCTGCTCTGTAGGTTTTCTAGATTCCGGCAGAAATTAAAAATGCACCAAAACATGATAAAAAACAATATTTTATATAACAATTAAGTACATAAATGCATGATTTTACACTACTATATTCCACCTATCATTAGAAAGTGGTAGAAAACTAGTATGAAGAACAAGTTATGTCAAATTAATCTTGAAAAGTAACAAAAATTATATCCAAGATGATAATAGTGATAATTTTAGCCGCCCCAATCTTGTTTCTCAAGCTCGTTGAATTTTTCTTCATCATATCCCAAATTATATCCATGAACTCCGCTTTTTACTTATTTGATGCACAAGATAAAACAAACAACTCTCTCTTTTGGACTTTGGTGTTTTTTACTCGACAAATTACCAAAGTGGAAAGATATTTGTGTAGTAGAAGAATATACTCATCCTTAATAAGTTTGTTTGGAGAATTTTTAGGGTCGAAGGTTCTCTTACCCGTTAAATCTACCCAAACTTGATTCGCTTGAAAAGAATCCATCATGCTAGATGAATTTTCAATTTCAAACCCAAACCAAGTACCCATCATCTCTCTTATGATGGTGTAATGTCTACCTTGGTTGCGAAATCGAATCGCCCTCTTACTTTTATCATCAAAATTGAATGTCACTAGACATTCTAAAATCCAAACACGATTTTGTGGAAATTGCATTCCCATAAATGTGCTTAAACCAAGATCAGCAAGATACATCCCCATTTATTAATGGAGTCCTAAAGTCTCCAAGAAAATCAAATCAAGAAAAATCATTCCATTGATCTCCAATTTCTTCAAAACTTGGAATCTTTTCCCTTCTTCATGTGATCTAATGGGAAAAGGACAATCATAATCTTGTTGATAATTTGGGAATTCTCTTCTATTTGTGGTTACCTTAAAACGAGGCATGTTGGTTTTGAAGTAAAGGTTGAATGAAAGGTTTTTTAATGCAGAAGAATAGAGAATCAGAACTTTTGTAAGCTTTGTAGAAGGCTGTAGTGGCTATAGATTCAATCTAGACCTTTATATAGAGTTTTAATAGGTCATTGATTGGCTAAAATAGTCAATATAAGCATTTCTCCTTCAAACTAGCCGTTAATGGTAGTTTCAGCTATCTATCGCATGTTAAATCATGATCTGTAATGGTAATATTCTGCCCATGTCGTGATCACGAAGGCCTGTCACGATCATGACTTTCTTCATAACAGGAACATAAGGTTTTATTACACAATGTCACGGGTACGATCTGTAGTCGCGGTCGCGACCTGCTTTAATTCCTCTATTTCTTCAATTTTTAGACTTAGTCCTAGAAAAACTTAGAAAAACAAACATGTTAAATATAAAATAAATATTATATTCATATTCAACATATACAAACAAACAATTACATGAACAAGTAAACAAACAAACAAACAAAGAAACAACAAAAACAAAAACAACAAACTGTACAAAATCCTAAATCTAAATGAAAAATGAATATTTAGTTAAAGGGAAGCGATTCTATCATTAGGTCAATCTTATAATAAGATTCCCCTAGATCTCGCTCGACATCAAACATAAGGGTATGAATATCGTTAATTTTCCTATGAATCAAGATTTGCACCTCCATAAGTTCATTCAAGCTTCCTTGGAGGTTGGTTGTTCTTCGTTCTCCTTCCCTCGCGATTTCCGTTTCTCACTATCTATCGGCTTCCACTCTATCATCCCATGATTTCCAATCAAAGGTGATTCTATCAACCCTAATGCACCTGACAAGAAATCCATACTCGAAGAAAACTTCCATAGATAACTCTGGAATTTCATCTTCATCAGTAAAGACTTCAGTGGCATAGGGCATTCTCCCAATCTAGCCCAACAGATTTACCATCGTTCGACACCCGTATTCCGTCATTCCAGGATTTTACGTGGTAGACATGAGTGTCTCCATCATAATCCCCAAAATATCAACAGGAGTGCCATTCCAAATCGATTCCAACACAAACAATTCTTTAGGAATGACAAGATCGAAAGTTGACTTGCCAAACAATGCTCGACTTAGGTAAAAGTGTAATATGACAAGTGTATAATTACACTTATTATCAATATAATTTTATACACTAAACACTATAATTTAAGTCATTTTTATACTTCATATAAAAGATTTCACGTGGTATGTAGTTGTTTTTTATGCAAATGCAGATACTAGGTAAATCTTGGGAGTAAAATTATCTAAAGTGTAATTCTATGTAAAAAGAATGAAAAAGGTGCGAAAAGATGCGTGGAACTTAAAGATTTGGCTTAGGATTGAAGCTGTTGAAGATCAGTGAAGTTACAAGAAGAATTCTGTAGAAAAACACAATTCACGGTCGTAACAACAATTCGCGGTCGTGACTTGATACACTTCAGAAGAAAAAAATTGTTAAAAAAAGATTCACAGTCATGATTTGTATATCACGGTCGTGATTTGGATGGTTTTTTTATCAAAGCTTCTTAACTACCAACCACCAGATAAGAATGATCAACCGCCATCAAGTAACAATGAAAAGACATGTATCAAAAGTCGACCAATCATGAATAGATACCTATCCATTGTGGATAAGATTAAAGCTTCTCAACCAATCATAATGAACTGATGCAATCTTTCACCAATGGACACAACTCTTCATTTGGATAGATGCAACCCTTCGAACTCTATAAATAGGGCTCCAAACCTTACAAATTTCATGCATGGTGTGGCATTGGAATTAGAAAAAGTGAGATTTAGTGTGTGCGCAGATAGAGAGCGAAATTATTTAGTTTTCGCTACGTTCATAAGTGTTAGTGAGAAAATGTTTCAGTGATTTGAATCCTAGATTTTGATCACTAGATTTCTCTACATATTTGAGCGATTGTTGTATAAGTGTACTTGCAAATCACTTATCAATAAAAGTTTTCATTTTTCAACATTCATTTGTTTGATATTCACAAAGAATAGCATCCTAGCGGAGGTTCTGTATGGGCCGAGACCGAATTCAAACCACACGTAGGAATTGCAGGAATTGAAGAGTAATAAATCGATGCTTCGAAAATTACTATCTTTCTTTAGAAAACAAATTGTCAATTTAATCCTAGTCACCTAGATTCTCCTTCACATTAAACGGGTTTATTCTTTTCTTTTCTTTACTTTTTCAATTTTTTAGACTAGTTGTTTGTTTTTGTGTTTTTTGTTTTTAATAAAGTCACTCATAATGAGGAAATTGTGTTCATTAGTGTGGGGGAGGAGGTAATTGTAAAGATCCCAAAAATCCAAAAAATCAAATAAATTAAAAAAGTTGAAGAATGAAATTTTTTCTTGATTTTGTGTTGTTTATAACTTATCCATACATATACTATACTAACATATGTTCTAAGGTTATTATGAGTGTTAGGTATTACAAGTTTGATGTTAGTGCATATTTCAAACAAGTTGTTTCGAGTATGAGGGCACTTTTAGAGTGTGGGTGCTTTTGGCACAACATTTAGCATTTGGCAAGGATGAGTTATGAGTAACATTCAAAAGCAACATTCCAAGTAAGATTCGATATATATTTCAATGCAATATGAATTAGTATAAGTGTGAGTGGGCAACACGTAGCGATGGGCCGAGAGCACGTGGAAGATGAGAGGCACGGTCCACCAGGGTGTTTGAAAAAGAAGCACCGGGTAGGGAACCCCGGGAAAAAGGTTGAAAAGAGAGAGCGAAAACATTTTTTTTAGATCTGTTCGAACCCGAATCCATCATCGCTTAGTGTGCAGTCACCACCCGGATTAGCTCTTTCCAGGAACTAGAGTCCTGCGAGGCTTAACGTCCAGGAGACGGCCCACCAAGATACAGAGATTTGGGTTCAGGATAAGTTGCTTATTTCTTAAGTGATCACATTATATTACATCTATAGAAAACTGTATTTTCTTAGTTATGCATATTCGCGCTTAAGTCATTTTTACACTTTATATGCATGATTCACGTATTGCAAAATAATAAACCATCCACAAAGCGGAATAATAAACCATTCACAAGGCAGTAAATAAATGCGGAAAGTAAATGGGGAAAATAAAAATTATAAGGGTTCCAAAAATCAAGGGATGCAACCGCCCGCTAACCTATTAATTACATTTCCAAAAAAAAAATGAAACTGCGATACCCGAAGGAAAATTAAAATCCTAAACATACATCTAACATGCATCTACAAAGGTTAGCACAAGGGATATCATGTATGTTCGATTTTAAATTTAACGAGACCCGTGTGGCCTAATTAAAACGTTGATGGTTTAAAGTTGCTATTTTAAATAAAAATAGTTCATTTTTATTTACATGTATGTTGATCAATTTTATTCGTGAAAATGATCGCATGGCATAAAGTGAGTTCTGTTATCCAGGAATAATTTTAATTCCCTTCGTTGGGGTATTCTAACATAAAAATTAAAAAGAAAGAAAATAGAAGATTGAGATGAAGAGAATTATTACAACATTTCACAAATAAAAAAATCAGAATGACATGAAGCAGATGATGAGCTCAGAATTCGCAGTTCTAGGAACTTAGAGGCTTACCCTTGCGGTATGAATCCACTTCGACGTATTCGTTCGATCCCTGGGAGCATTCCTCATTCGTTTTTTATTTAAGTTGTGGTTTAATTAGAAAATAAGTGTTTATTTATCCAAAAGATAATCAGACTCGGGTTCTAAATTTGTTTTAGACCCGAGAATATCTAAGGATATTTAAAGAAAATGTAGATGAAAAGAAGATTTGAAAAGAATTAAAATTTGGAATCCAAACGCCTTTTGGATCCGGATATCTTTGAAGAAAATATTTATCCGAAAGATAATCAGACTCGGGTTCTAAATTTGTTTTAGACCCGAGAATATATGAGGATTTTTAAGAAATGTAGGAAGAAAAATGATTTGAAAATAATCAAGATTTGGGATCCAAATATGTTTTGGATCTAAATTATTCAAAAGAAATTAAAAGAAAATATTTTTGGTTTTTTTTCATTGTCTCTAAGAATCTAATTTTTTGTCTAAAATTTCGAGCCCCCTTCAATAAAAAAATATCCCGAATTTATAGAAATTCAGGACGGGGTTAAATCAGGCTCGTCGAAGAGTTCGCCGAGCTCGCTGAACTTTTCAGCGAGGGCCACCCTCGTTGAAGAGCTCACTGAACTCTTCAGCGAGGGTGGCTAGCCCAAAGAATTCCTATTAAGGAATTCTCTGGCCACATTAATTATTATTTTTTTTCTTTTATTTTTCTTTTAATTTTATTAATTTTAATTTTATTTTATTTTAAAATATTATATTATATTTTATATATATATATATATATATATATATATATATATATATATATTTATATATTTATATATTTATATATTTATTTATATATATACAAGTTTATATATACCTAGATTTCCAAATAATCCAATTAAATTATTTTGGACCCTTAAAAATATTATAAGCCTTTAAATATTTATTTAGGGTTCCAAACATTATTTTTAACGAGGAGAACTTCCATTTGAAGATCATCGGATAGTAAAAAATCATGTGATTCGAGGATAAATATCCCAAAAAGCCGTCATCATTGAACGCGCGAGCTGGTACAAAATCCCAAGCTCATAGCTACCCCTCGTGTGATAATTGCTAGTTGTATAACAAGTATTATCACATGAAATGAGCTTAGGGATAGTTAGAATACCTTACCGGTGTGGTGTGAGCACG
>CATIWQ010347467.1:0-64155 GCA_949673415.1 Euphorbia schlechtendalii | reverse complement strand
AAAGTCCTTTATGGAAAGAAGCCATAAGGAGTGAAATTGATTCCATATTGCAAAATCATACATGGGAATTAGTGGACCTTCCTCCGGGAATAAAGCCACTAAGTTCTAAATGGATTTTCAAACGTAAGCTAAAAACTGATGGATCAATTGATAAGTACAAGGCTCGTTTAGTCATTAAAGGTTATAAACAAAAAGAAGGCCTTGACTACTTTGACACTTATTCTCCTGTATCGAGAATAACCTCTATTAGGATGATACTTGCAATTGCTACTCTGCGAAATCTTGAAGTACATCAAATGGATGTGAAAACTGCTTTTCTTAATGGAGATCTTGAAGAAGAAATCTATATGGAACAACTTGAGGGTTGTGTAGCTCCAGGTCAAGAAAAGAAAGTATGTAAGTTGGTGAAATCTTTATATGGTTTAAAGCAAGCACCAAAACAATGTCATAAGAAATTTGATGATCTCATGATAGTCAGTGGTTATCGCATAAATGAGTGTGATAAATGCATATATGTCAAAAATACAAATGATGGATATGTTATTATATGTTTGTATGTTGATGACATACTCATTATTGGAAGTAATGACAAGATGGTAAAAAGTATCAAAAATATGTTAAATTAAAGATTTGACATGAAAGATATGGGACTAGCGGATGTAATTTTAGGCATCCAAGTTAAACGTTCAACTTACGATCTCATATTAACGTAGTCACACTATGTGGATAAGATACTAGACAAGTTTAACAAAGGTGATTTTGGTATAGCTAAAACACCGTCAGATGTTAGTCTACATCTATCCAAGAACAAAGGTGAATGCATAGACCAAGTGGAATATGCAAGGGTTATAAGTAGTCTAATGTACCTTACAAGTTGTACAAGGCCTGACATCGCTTATACTAGTAATCAGTTTAAGCAGATTTACGAGTAATCCTAGTAAATGTCATTGGAACGCTATCGTGAGAATACTAAGGTATTTACGATATACTCGTAATTATGGAGTACACTATACGAGAGAACCTGATGTACTTGAAGCATATTCTAATACCAACTAGATAGCTGACATTAAGAAGTCTAAAGGTACAAGTGGATACGTGTTCACTCTTGGAGGAGGAGCAGTTTTATGGAAATCCTCAAGGCAAATAATTATAACTCGTTCCACAATGGAAGCTGAGTTTGTAGCCTTGGATAAAATGGGAGAAGAGATCACCTATGTGAGAGTGAAGTGGGGTCGCTTCAAAAGATATCACCTACGTGAGAGTGAAGTGGGGTCGCTTCAAAAGAAACTAATGGTGCTTAATTATCTTAAACTCTTGCAGAACCAGGAGATGTTCATGACCATACGAACATAACCATGAGAACCAAAACTGAGTTAGAATTAATATTTGTATGAGGTATATCTTCATTTACATAAAACGTCAGAATAGTTCAAGGACATCGCGTCTACTATGCAACGCTATGCAGTACTATGCGCGGGACCTTATGTTTCCTATTATTTATGGTTTGTGCCATTGAGTTTTCCTATAAATAGAATTCATTTTTTCTTAGTCAATACACCTCAAAGATAAGAAATAAAATCTCTTTCATATTCTCTCTAAGTTCTTAGTTATTCAGTATTTCGTGATAGAATTTTACACTCAGATGAGTTCGCCTAACGTCTGTTGTTGTATCCAGGGAGATAGTTTGCCATATAAGGGGAAAATCTGTCTTAAGGAAATTGATTCGAGCCTCATCAGAACCCTCTTGTTCCAAGTAAAAGATTTATTTCGGTATTTTGTTATTTTATATTTAATATTTATTATAATACTTTATTTTTACGATGTTCATATAATTGTAATTCAAGTTACTAATATTTCTTTTATTGTACTTTTTCTCTTTATAAGAAATTATATACGTATCCCTAACATTTTTTCTAACAAAAATTAATAGTGATAAGATTAAATACCAGAAAGAAAATATTTTACAATATGAATTCGCAAATGCTCTAATCGTATTAATTTGTGGTATACACAAATATTGTGTGACCCGAGTGGCTTGTTTTTCTTTTTTTTTGTTATTATGCTATTTAGGTTATTTTAGGGTGACACGAAGTTAAGAAACAAAATAAAATTAATTTTAATTAAAACAAAATTATGCTATTTTGAATTATTTTAATATTGAATGAAAATTGTGTTAGATTTATTTGATTTTTTTTGTTAGAGGTATATTGTGCATTTTACATGTTGGTATACACGAATTTTGTTGTTATTGTACGAAAAAGAAAGGCTATTAAATGTGATATTTGACGTATGCTAACCTTATTGTTGGCCATAAAAGCATGTTATGTTATATCAAGACCAACTTCTCAAACATGACAATAATAATTAAAAACATATAGCATTTTAAAAAAAACAAATCTTCACCCATCACTCTAAACATGAACTCAAACATGTGAACTCTAGGATCATAGGTTTAATCTCAATCATTAGATAAAGATTGTCACAAAAAATATGTTTTGTTTCTCATTTTTATTACTTAACAAACATGTAGTTAAAGGTGTTATTGAGAAATAGATATATTCACGTGTTGAAGTATTTGCCTTGTCTGAGCCTGAGCATATGGATCAGACTTGAAAACTCATTTTATCGCCAAATTCAACTCTTAATTATCACTATGCTTGACCCCAAACTTGAATCTACAAAAGCTCAAAGTTTTATGGATCAAATTTCATTTTTGTACAAACACCGAAATCAAGCCTAATGAATAATTTATGTCTATTATTTATTTATATATGTTATATTTAATATTTTTTAAAATCTTTTACATTTTAGACTACTGGATATTTGAACTTGACGTGATAAATTATACGAAAAATTTAGATATATTTGTATAATTTTTTTTCAATTAAGTCTGACAAAGGATTTATTGGAAGTTCGGATCAAGCCTGAAGTTAAGAGTGTAGGCTTTATCGTGATTGGGTTAATATTTGGGTAAATTTTAAAAAAGTATCTTATGATTTAGATCATTTTCAAAAGGAGGTTTGTGGTATTACGGATCTCAAAAGGGGTATAAGGTTTCGAACCGTTAGCAAATAAAGGGTTTTTTTTGTTAACACCGTTAAAAATGTTGTCGTGGCACAAGGGTAATTTCGGAAAACCAATTATTTTTCCAACTGAGTCAACTCAATCACGAATTCAACTACCTAAACTAACTTGTTCATTTCAATCAACCAAATTCAGCAACTCAGCAATCACTACTCTTCAATTCTTTACCTGTGATTCTTCATCACCTAACCTAACTCAGCAACAAATCCATCTCCTCTACTCAACGCAATCCTAATCGAAGAAACTGCCGCTAAATTGGTTCAAAATCAAATTCCAGATCAGATTCGTGGAGGAGAAATTTGGGTTTGTGGTTTATGACTCCGACCATCACCAAATCTCCACTTCCCTAGATTTGTGGATTACGACTTCGGCTAGCACCATATCTCCACTCAAACATCCATGAAGCAATGAAATCTACAACCAACAGTTGTTTGGTTAGATTTACTTTCTCAAGTTGCTGGTTCCATGCTTCAACAGTGTGACAACCAATGACTTGTCCCTCTTTTCAGTGGCCATTTCTCTCTCATCGATCTCTCTCTGCAAATTGAGCGATACTAGTAAAAGGGAGAAAATAGAGCTTACAATCCAAGTGAAGAAAGAGGGGAAGAGAAGAGGAGACTGATAGCAACAAAAATTTGACAGATTCGGTTTGAAGATTCGACTTCAATTTGACAGATTTACAAATAAAATTGATAGCAAAGAGTGTAGCGAGGAGAAGGATCGATGAAGGAGTGGGACCGGTGAGGGATAACGCCAGAGGTGGAGGCGTCACTAGTAGAGTAAGGGTTTATTGCGTCTCACATATCCCGTCGATTATGAACGTAACTGACGCGGAAACTGCTATTTTGAGGTGCGGAGGGCAATCCCGTCGGTTAATATTAATAACCGACGGAATTGCTATAGAAATCCCGTCGGTTTAAAATAATTAATTGACGGGATTATATTTAAACCCATCACCGTCGGTTTATATTATAAAAATCGACGGGATTGCTAAAATTCAGCAAACAAATGAAAATCCATCCCTCTTTTTTTGCTCGACTTGTCTCAAATTACAGCTGCAACTTCAGTTTCTTTCCTCCGCCGCGCCGTCGTTCTTCAATCTCGCCGTCATCCTTTCTTCCCGTCATTATCTTTCACTATTTCGCAACCCTTTATTACTTTCTCTCTTGAATTTTCTCCCGTCTTTGCCAACCCCAAGCAAATGATCCTCTTCTATTTCATCAATTTCATCGCCGTTCTCAAGTCGGTCTTGCCGCCGCCGTCTCTCGCCTCATTCCTCATTAACTTTTGTTAGGTATGAACTTAATTGTAATGAGGACAAATCAATTGGATGCATATTGAATTTTAGGGTTTCTCAATTTGTGTTTCTTAGTTTGTTTTTGTTCTTGATTTTTGCTCTTAATTCGTTGCTTGATGAGTTCAGATAGAGAAAAAAGTAATGGTGGTGGTGGTGAATAATTTAGATAATATGAATTAAAGGTAAATTAGAACGAGTTAAAAGTTAAACTTTTGGTTCATGTACAGAGTTGAGGGGAATTGTCATCATTGTATTGGTCTTTAAAAGTGCAGTATAATTCTTGTCTGGACTTACTTTTTTTTCTGCTACTAGAGGTTGGATGCAACCTTTGGTCTGGTTTCTTATAGTTAATCGTCATCTTTCCTAGCATGGTTTTTGTTCTGGATGTAAAATAATAAAAGATTATGCGGTCTCAGGAACCAATTCATTCCTTTTTTAGTTTTAATAATCTCAAATCACACCTTAAATTGATCTGATGATATATAGACTTGCTTTTAAATATTTCTCCACATTTTTCAAACCAATGTCTTCTTTTGATGGTGATGCTGGTATTGAGATTTAACACAATTGCCTTGTTGATACAGATATTTCCACTTGACTTTGTGGCTATCTTTGATTTCTTGACAAATAAGTATACTGTAAATTGAATAACTTTGACTCAATTTGCCTGTCCTCCAGGCTTATGCATGTATTGGGAATTTTTGGATAGTATTGCTGTAATTTTTTTGTTAGCTTCCATTAGTTCTGTTGTAACATGAAAGTAAATGGTCGCTTGTTTTGAATTGTAATTCATTTATTTTATTAAATGATAGTTCGTTTGTTGCATCTTAAGGCTTCATCCTTAAATTATGACTCATGTAATGATGAATCAATTATCTCCCTTACTCTGTTTTGTCTCCATAATTGTCACCTTAGAATTATGAGTTTCTATTACTTACATGTTCTATCAAGCTCAAAGATGCTTTCTCATGAAAAATTTGTGTTCTTCTTAGCACATGCAGAATTACAGTGTGGGAATTGAAAGAAAAAAGGGGAAGAAAATAATTCATTAGTACTTTGGCATGATATTCAGTGACTTTGATTAGATGTTTGTCTTTGTCTTATATTTTATTTTCATATGGTGAATTCTGAAAGCTGGACTTTAGATGTTCACATTTAAAGTTATTTTTGACTGCCACTCATTTTAACCTTACATTATTATGAATGTACTTGCAGCCGATTTGATATAACGTCTATGACTCTTACAAGTAAGTCCTCAGCCATTTGATTTTGATAGGCATGTCAAAAGGTTTATTTATGTATTTATACCAGGAAATAAATAAATGAAGTCTATTAAACTTGATATTGAAAATTCTGCACTTGTCACAGTAGGGCATTTGAAGTTGCAGCTTAAAATAGATTACATATCCTGCTATGTTTTTTGTATATCTAGTTGCACAAACTATATGGAATTCGATGCTGTCCAAAATTAATTGATGTCCATTACAATTGTGACTGCATTTTGGACTTCTTCTAATTATTATTATTATCTAACAACTGGTGTACGTGCGAAATTTCTGCAGAAGCTTTATGGGTTTCTGCTTATGTTTTAAGTAATATTAGTTGAGATCATTTTGAGATAATCATTGATAAACCAACCTTCAATGTAGTTGCGTACATTTTTCTGTTTTATGATTCCATAGTAGTTCTTATATTAATTATACCATACTGACGGATACATAAAGCTTGAACTTTAAGGATTAGCATTACTGCTGCTAATTTTAAATTTTGGTAGTGGTTGACTAAGATGGCTGGCACTTATCTTTACTGGCCAGTGTTAGCGGGATGTAGTGACATATTAAGCTTCAGTAGGGATGCACTTGTGTCTTGTGCAGCTTTTTTTTTATGCCAGTGCACATGGAAAAGGACTGTGAACGCATGGCATAAATTTGTGCAAGTATCGATGTTGCATTTTGTACCTAGACTGAATTGGAAAGGATAAAAGATATGCACTTATTTATATTTCAAATATCATTGATATTATTAGGCAGAATTGTAGGACTAATTTGATTGGCTTTCCTTGATCTTCAACTCTTATCTCAGGCCGGGATGAAAAGAGTCATTTAACCATTTGTAAAAGCTTATTTATTGGACTATATTTAACTTTGCATGTATGATTTATTGCACAATGCTCATCTTAATCTTGAAGGGCTTGATGAACTCTTCCAAGTTGCTCAGGTATTGAGATATTTAGTTCCTACATTATAATCCCATTTATAAGTCTTACAGTTACAATTCAAAAATTAATTTGCTTGTTGAAACCTTTATTTTCCTATTTATATTATTGATTATATATTCATCTTTTTAATTTTAGCCTTTTGCAAGAACCGATCCTTACACTGATCTCGAGATACAAGAGGTTATCGATATATTTGCTTCTCATATGATAATTTCTATGATAAAGTAGCCAGTTTTATGAATAGGAGTGCTTTGTTATTAGTTTGGTTATCTTTGACTTGAAATTGTAGCGGATATAACATATAACATTTTGAATTCCAAACGATAGAACTTATTAGTTCTCATGAAATTGTACTTCTAGTATTATATTCTTGTTCATATTTATTGTTTTGCAATGTTTATAATTATCATGATTCCAATGTTGAGAGTATTTTTATTACATTTTGAGAGTAATTGTTTTTTAACAGGTTCAATATAGATAAATATGTAATAAAAAAGCATAAATATTTGAAAAAAATTTAATGAAATCGCGTCAGTTTATGCAAGAACTGACACGAAATCAATATAGGCGTTGAACTATGTAATGGAAAATACAGTCATCATATTAGCGTCGGTTGTAATAAAAACCGACGCTAATACTTAACAATAGCGTCGGTTTTCAAATTGACATCAGAATTTAAAAAACAATGACGTCGCGGGTTGTGGTTTCGGTTCAAAACCGATGCCAATGTTAAAATTGAGCCGACGCCACTGATCATTTTTCCACTAGTGCGTCGGGAAAAGGGTGGAGGAGGCGGAACCGAGAAAAGAGCGGTGGAGGCTCTGCGAAAAGGAAAAAGAAGAGTAGGGTTTTATTAAAAGAAGAAGAAGAGTAGATGTGACTTTACCAAATTACCCCTCTATCATGTCATTAATTTAACAATGGGAGTAAAAATGCCTTGATTTGCTAACAGTTTTAAATTACAGATCCTATTTTAAGATCCAAAATATCACGAGCCCCTTTTTAAAAATAGTCAAAATCACATAAAACTTTTTCAAAATTTATTGTAATCAAAATTTCGACTAAACCCGGCCTATAGCAATGATCCACGTACGGGTCTAATAAGAAATAATGAAGAATACCAGATCATTTGATACAGATCTGGTATCTGGCATGTGCGTTATTAGGATTCAAATTTGTACTACTTTGTAATTGATAAAAAAAATGGGCGATAATTTTTCAAAATATAAAATCTGATACTTCACGTAGAAAACCTGATTCTTATTCTTATTCTTATTATTATCATCATCATCATCATCATTTTTATTATTATTATTATTATTATTATTATTATTATTAGTAGTAGTAGTAGTAATAGTAGTAATGGAAAGTATAGTCATGCACCAATCTTCACAGAATATGTAATCTTCAAATCTCCTTGGACAATGATCGGAATCTGCAAAATAGGGAGTTACTAAGGGGAGCTAGCCGTGTGACCGGCGTAGCCTTCTGGATACTTAACTTAGTATCGGAATTGAAAGATGAGGCAAAGAATAATGAGAATTGAAAGTTGAATAATGTACCTTAGTTGGTAGAGAAGATCCTTTTATTTAAGGGTTGAACCACTCCTGAGGATAGATAGAGTAACATTGTTGAGGTAGAAGTCCTCAATAGGACCAAACTTCCTCTGCAAGCAGTCGAGTCCTAATCAAACTTCTTTGATTTCTATTTATCTAAACGAGAACACTGACGTGGCATGCTTGGTGTGCAAGTCATGTTCTTCCAAGCATCTTCATCTAGACGTCGTCACCGGGTGAATATACTTGGAAGTGTCGGCGTCCTAATGATAAAACATGGATTTATCATAGTATTATTATTTAAACCAAATGTATTACTATCCGCCTATTGTTCCCAAACTTTGAAAATATTCTCATAACTCCCTTAATTTTAAAAAAGTGCAACAATTTGCTCCCGAATGCCACAATATTGAGGAAATTATGAGGCTTTTTCAGAATTTAAGGACTAGTAGGCTAAATGTAACAAGTTGGGGGGCTTTAACATTATATTTAACATTATAATTATTAGGGTAAATAATTATAACCTCCCTATATTTTGCACTAATACATTATTACCTTCCTAAATTTTGTCAATATAATTAAAATCTCTTTATGTTTTGCTTACATTCAACTAATGCCCCATTGTGCTAAATTTAATTCATAACGGTTTCATCCAAAATAGCTTTTATGTTGACAAAGTTGCCCTTAGCTTTTTGTACATCTATCTTATTTCACTACATTTTCATCTAAGCTTGTAAATTTCCTCCAACCCACCCTCTTTCGTATTCAGATATAAGAGCATCTTTAGTAGCTTGTCTATTTCACCAATTGTCTTGACACATAGGAAGGAATAGACAATCAGTTTGAAAATGCATCTTTAGTAGCTTGTCTAGTCCATTTTCCCTATTTGACGTGACGCATGTGTGTTATCATTAATTATAGACAATGTCTATTTGATTGTCTAGACGTAGACAACCAAATAGACACTGTCTACAATAAATACTATTTAAAATGGAATAGACAATCTATTATTTCTATCTTATAAATAGACATTGTCTATTTTTAAGACTATTATCACATCATAAAAAAAAAACTTCTATTCCACATGACACCTAGATTTAGAATCCACAAGCTACTAAAGATGCTCTAAACTTTTAATGCATAATTTGAAAATAAAAGTTTAGCATGTGTCTTAGTTGAAGAAAATCAGTAATTCCAATGTGGTTCAAGTATTAGCCAATTTCATGTACATCTTAGTCCAAACATTTCCGTATTATAAATCTATAAGAAAATAAGAAAAATAAACCATTTTTATGTACATAAAATATTAAAATGTTGCACAGAAGAGCTCATTTTCCACAAAACAGTGTTGGCAACTGCTAGATTGATATATTATTTTGTTTTGTCTTTTCGTTCATTTCCTAAAAGTAAATATTTCTTCTCGCTGTCATATGATCGGTGATATGCTACGTTTCAAGAAAGAAGTGGAAAGAGTATATTACTTTGGAAATAAAACCAAATTCTGGCATCGATTTTACATATTTACCAATTAAACTTCTATTTGCTTGTCCATTGATGTATATTAATACCTATTTTCATTTACTATATATGGCAAAATATTTAATAAATTGGAAATGAAAGAGGGGGAAGTAAGTAATGTACAAGTTTTAGATACGGGTAATTTTGTTAACATATTAGGATGGAAAAGTTATGAATTTTACCTCATAAGGTATTAGTAAGATGAATATAAAATATTGGAGGATTTAAATTATGTTGACAAAACTCATAAAGGTAGCCATGTATTACTCCAAAACATAATGATTATAATTATCAACCATAATTATTATTATAATTATACAACAACCTCTCATTTGTGCGTTGGATATGAGCATATGGCATACATTAACTTAACTTTCAAATGGAGGGATGGATGGATGTCATATTCCAACCCATTAATTTTATTCGTATTATCAATTGACAGTTGGTACATTTTCAAACATCAACATCTCCATCTACGCCGTATAAACTTTGGTAACACTGATACCTCATTTTATAGTACACAACAAATGATATGGGTTTTTAACAGTTCGGTTAAAAAATACTGAGGACTGTTGTGTGTAGAAAATTTAATATCTCCTAGACAGAGTAATTGTCCATTTTTAACATATGGTGTAAATACTATTATGACTCGTTTGATTGGCGAAATGATTATTCTGTGGAACAGGAGAAAAACGAATACAAATATATTAAAAATTGTAGAGTATTTACCTGAATCCGTAGACGGACAGAATAATTATTTATAGATTTCATGCATCTAATTGAATAGTTATTCCTCTACTCTACCATTTATAACTTTTTTCCATTTATTTTTCTTTTATTTCACGGAATACATATTCACTCAACCAAGCAAACCACTACAATACTATGGGGGTGTTTCTCAAAACTTCTCATTTTCAACTTTTAACTTAAAAATATCATTTAAGGAGATTTTAACTTTAAAATGTATTTTAAAGAGATTTTAACTTAAGAATATCTTTTAAGAAGATTTAAACTTAAAAATCAGACAAAGAAATGTTTTTAATAACTTTTTTTAACTCAAAAGTTAAAATAAGGTAGAAGTTAAAATTAATTTAGACTTACTTTTTTGAAAAATCACTTATAAAGCATAAGTTGAAAAAGAAGAAGTTTTGAGAAAGATTCTCTTTTACTGTTACTTTCTGTTGATTTGCCTTCAAATATGATACTTCAATTTGTTAATATAAAATTTCTATATATTGATTTATAACTTCATAATTTCAACATTGAAATAAAAATAATTCCTAATATTTAAATTTAATATTTATTTAGATTCTAGAAACTCTAATAAATTATATATGTTTTAAAACATTTATAAATGCATTCGACATTTTTCAAATGCTTTTAATTAAGTTTGATTATTTAACCCTTTGATTCTTTGAAAAAGGTTTGTTGACTACATTTGTTCCATGATAGTATAGTTGAAACCCAAAAACTAACTTATAAGTTAAAACATAAGCACAAAAATAAATAAATATTCCCATAGGCTAATACGTGACATGTTTATGGAAAAACTAAAGGCCACAAAACGAAAAACAAAAACGAATTGATAGCAACATATTATAGCCAGTCCTAGCAAAAGAAGCAAAAATGATAAGTTTTTCAGGCACCTCTACTAAAACAGGTCCTCTATAAGATTCAGCCATTAATCTCAGAACTGCCTTTTCTAGACGCGACTTTTTCAGTATCTAGCTAGACATCATCGCGTTGTCTATTGACTGAAGCGCCTGGTTAGCGAAAAAACGGACGTCAACATCTGGATCCTCGCTTAGCTCTACCAGAGTGGGCCGAATGCTGTTCTCCACAATCTATCACATAAACACGAACCCAAGCAAAATAAAAAAAAAATGTTATATATATATTATGCACACGAAAAAATGAAGATACTGCTAGGAATTAATATCCCATATCGCTCTCGGAGGATCCTCTGAGCTTGTTTATAAGCAGGACCTTGAATGATGCGTTTTAAGACGTGAGGTTGGCCGTAAACGACGTCAAAGCAGACAATATCGTTCAAGCTGTTTATAACAGATTACCATGGGTCTATTTTTCAAAAATAGAATCATCTTCCACCCTTGAACTTGTTCGGAATAGTCACTTATCATCCTAAACTATCAAATGTGTCTAAGTAATAACTTGTTCATAATGCACCATTTTACCCCTTGTTACCACATGTCAGTGGGGGACTGGAGTAATTTTTGCAAGTTAAGGGTAAAACTGACTTTTTTGAACAAATTTAAGGGTGATTGATGCATTATTATAAATTGATGGACTTACAGACTGATCAACTATGGGAATGAGGGACTGAAGAACCTTTGCCACATTGAACTTTATGTTGGGAACTCTGTACAAAATAATTGAGTTTTAATTGAAAAATAGTTGCTAAATTGACAGCAGGTTATGAAGCGACACGTGTACCTGTCTTTTGCAGCATTGATGACCACAGGAAGCAGTTTAGAGCATGTAATATCTGATCCCATAACAGGTGCGAGTAGCGAGATTGCACGCAAAATTGTCATTCTATACAAATAGTGAGGATTATTGACCATCTCCAAAACCTACACAAATTCAATGCCAGCTCAGCATATATAAATAACTATATAAGGATTACAGTAAGCAGAGATTTAAAAGTTTTTTCAAGCATAGTTTTCTCAACTGCATTCCAAACTATTTAATCATATATTAAATGGACCAAATTATAGAAAGACCATTATTAACAGGAAAACCTCCCGTGATTACTTAATACGCCTCTGAAAAGACTAAAATACTCTTAGCCATAAAAAGTTTCCAAATTGGACCTAAAGTGTCCACAAACATACTCTTAAAAGATAATTAATTCTTCCACCAAAAGAATCATCTAAAATACCCTTAGCCCTAAAAAGTTTCCAAATTGGACCTAAAGTGTCCACAAATATACTCTTAAAAGATAATTAATTCTTCCACCAAAAGAATCATCCCCATCTGAATTCACTAACCAGGTGTAAAATGGTTGTTTGATAAGAGCTGATTTGAGAAAACAATTCAAAATATTGTGTTCATATTTTTCTTTTAAGAAGACCACCACTTAATTTTTGTGGCACAACTTCACATAGGCAGTTGCAAAACATAACTCAATAACTGCGTACTAAAATCCAAAAAGGATTAGAAGTACTAGCATAGTCATAACTCAGAATTTTAACAATGTAACCGAATGCTATTTCATAAAGCCTAAATATTATTGCCATTATTCTATTCTTCCATGTTCCAACTCTTTTGCAATTTCTTCAAATTGTCTATTTTGTTGGGGTCATGTTGCAAACAGATTAAATGATACTGATATAACCTACCTAATATAACAGGCCTTTAATGACTATTCTAGTTTAATAAACAATCTTTTTTTGAAAAGAACCATTTCGACACAGTTCAACTTTCTTTAGTATGAATCCACTCCTGATAGAGATCTAAGATCTAAACAGTTGCACACAAAAACCATCTTTAGCAATTCTCCTCCCATTATTTTATCTGTATTGAACTATGAAGAATCCTAATTATTCTACTAGCCATTGAGCCAAGTTTGTTTTTCAAGATAGAGAAACAGAAAATAGAGTACCAGGTTATTTTATTGGACAACAAACCAAAATACAAGAAGAAAATGAAAACCTGTGGAACTATGTGCTGCATGGCCCATTCTGGGCCGAATTCTTCAGCAAGTCGCTTTAAATTGTTTGCAGCAGCATCACGAATTGAATGAACCTTTAGTATAGAGCCAAACAAGTATTAGGAATCATATAGATTAACAAAATCAATACAAAAGATTTAAGATTAATATATTACTAATAAGGTCAATATAAAGTCAATGTAACTACAAATGCAATATTATGTTTTTGGTTACCAATAGGATTAATAAGCCAAATATACTACTTCGTTCCTTTTTAGTTTATGAATGGTTAAACATGAAACCCTCCTGGCTACTCAATTATAAATTAAATTGCCTGCTTATAAGACTCATGACTTTTTCGTAACTTATTACCCCCTTTATGAACATCTAAATTCTTAAGTCCAACTAGGTGCCAACTATACCAGAGCCCTAGTCCTGCATAGTTTCAAGGCCTATCTTTGATGTTACACTTGGGATCCGAATAATTTTCTTACATTTAACCAAGGATAGCTAATCTGTAGATACGAGTTCATATTATTTCATTTTTTACTTCCTCTGGAGTCTGGAACTGAAATCCTTATTTCAACACAAAATCAAATCTATCACAACTTTTTCATATTTACACAACTTGTATTCTGGTAGAAAGTCCATCTACTTTATTGAATATTTCTAAAGAGAGACATTCAAGTCCCACTTATTTTCAAAAATAAAATTTTAAGCTGAACCTTAGGAACAGTATAACTAAAAAACCACATTTTGACTAATGTACAATATCCATGTATAGATTACAATATGTATAAGGAAATATAATCACTCTAATCCCTCTGATCATAGTTGTCAAATCGAGAATCGAATTCCAATTTTTGTGAATCGTGAATCAAATCGTAAGATTCGGATGAAGTTCATAAAATCACATATACATAAAATATTTAACATGTCACTAAATTTTAAGCAAGAAAGCAATATTAATATTAGAAAGAAACTGCAACAACTAATCATGATAGAAATTGGAAGTAGGCGGTGTTAAAACTTAAATATAAAAGAGAAAAACATAGCAAGGTGTCAAGATCAAATATTTACATGTGTTAAGTTAACATAACAGAAAAAGAAAACAAAACTAATTATATTTAGATTTTAGAGTTGAAACAGTAGGTTATTCAACTAAAGAAAGCTGCTTTTCTTTTTCAGTATTCTCCTTTCAACTACTGATATTTCTCATATATTCACTGAAATTTCAAAAGCAGTTTGAAATACACTTCACTTCTCTTCTTCTGTTTGATGGTGATTAGAGAAAGTAAAATAATAAAGGTATGATTTTGAAACTAGAGCCTTAATCAGTATTTGAACCTTTTGGGAGAAGAAACGACGCTTTATATTTTTATCACTTTCTCGAATTGTTAGAATCGGTTGATTCATACGTTATTCAGCCGATTCCATCGATTTGGGTAACAATTCTTGGCCTATCTTGATATAGATTCATATCTATTTAGCGGTGAATCAAATCGAATCGTACGATTTCGATAATTGTGCCTCTGATTATGGCTATTCTTACGATCAAATATCTTTATGGCCAAATGCATCATTGGCTCCCCCACCTTTGCTACTTCCACCTACTACCCCCTATCTTTGAAAAAGATCCCGTAGCTCCCTCATCTTTTGAAAAATGATCTTCTCGACTTTCAAAGTGTACAACTTTGCTCCCTAAATGCCGCATGTCAACTTCTGATTGGAGATCAAAAGTTGGGGAAAATGGCATCTTTGAAAAGTCATACCAATAAGAAGATGACACCTGGCATTTAGGGAGCTACAAGGTCCATATTTTACAAGATGAGGGAGCTACGGGATCCTTTTCAAAGATCATGGGGCAGTAGGAGGAAATGATAAAGGTGGAGGAGCTAATGATGCATTTAGTCTATCTTTATTAATGCATTTATTTGTTTCCTAACAGGAACCAAACCGTCATTTGCAAGGTCAACAGAACAAGTCCTGTGGCTGTGGTAAAAACAAGTTCATTCCCAGATACCTAGTCTAAAAAATAACTTTTTGGTACTAAATAACTAACTCGAGCATGCCACATACGAGTGATAAAGGGACCTCTTACATATTACGATGTAGCACCAAGTAAGAAACACAAACCTTGTCCTGCAACCATTGCATGCAAAGAGCCCCAAGTTTATCATCAAAGAACCCAACACCCAACTGACTTGCCAATAATGGTATATATTCTATGATTGCAAGCCGAACCCTCCAATGTCTGTCCTCTGCGAGCTCAACAATGGCTGGCAATAATGATTGTGAAAGTAGATCAATACCAATAACCTGCAGGGGAACCTTACTTTAGCGTTAGACATAAATGCACAAATAGAAACAGATGGTTAAAGTAGAAGAACAACATAGTCTCTCAAGTGATTTCTCTTAGCTGAAGTTTTTTAATGTAAAACAGTGGTAAGTCTACACTGAAACAGGTTGCAACTGACATGCACTTAATCGTTCAATTTGATTTGTTGTTTCTTATAATGATTTCTCTGAACTCAACACATATGATTCAGGACAAGCACCATGAGCTGTCTATATTGAATAGTTACAAACCTGATTTACTTGATCAAGCTTGCTGATTATGTTCAGACGCACATCAGGAAATTCATCCTTCAAAAGGGAAAGAAAAATTGGAAGAAGTTGCTCAATGGTTGCATCCTGCATTAAAAACAAAATGAATTACAGAAGCTTGTTGTGAACATGTATGCTGTAGTTGTTGGAATATGAAGAGCAATTTGCAGAAATTAGAGAATTTTTTTTTGAAAGCCCAGGCTTCGAAGTGCAATGCAAAAGATAGCAGAATGGTGACAATTGACCCTTAAGATCATATAGGTTCACTGTATCACCAGAATCATGAATCCAAATTTTTTTAATTCATCATAAGCTGAACTGCAAATATACAAGCTGCTTAAACCTCACAATTGTCGAAGTGATATATCACAGAGCCATATATAAATTGTAAAATCCCTATAAAAAGACTCCAGAGAACTGATCAAGTTTTCACACACAAAAAAGCAAAGTCTAAACTAGTAAACTTATATACTATATATCGTTATCCTCAAATTTAAGTAGTGAAAAACATCTCACACCGAAAATTATTTTCCACAAAACTAAGTTCATCTGTTCACGTTGATATTTTTTACAGCCCGAAAAAATAATAGAAACAGAGGCATTTCCGAACTTACATGCATTGCAGGGTTAAAAAAAGTGCTTCTTTTGCTAAGTTATAATAGCAAAGTGAAAATCTACCATTCAGTTTTTTAAGTTAGATTCTTACCTTCCCTAGGACAGGAGCCATTCCCATTATAACTGAAGCCAAAGCAGATCGGACATGCTGGGAAGAATCAGAGGACAACTCCTAATAGGGACAAAACAAAAATACAGTGATTCTAACAGGTAACATAACTCTAAAGCAAAAATAAGATATTTAGCTAAAATGTGCACCTTCACACAAGGGAGAATATGTTGAACTGCAAGCTCTGGGTTTAAAATACGGCAGAATTTGGTAACTTTGCCAGCAGCTGCTATGCGTACTTCAGCCTCGTTATCGCGGAGTAAGCGCACATATGCAGGAACCAAATCCGTCCTTGGAATGGAACAACAGCAAGTCAAAAGGTTTTGAATTACCATAGAAAAACAGCCGAATCATTAAAAAAGCTTATGGAAAAGTAAATAAACAATAAGCATAAAGATCACATGCATTCTTAAGCAGTGAGTAATGGATACAATTTATACACTTTGGACCCAAATAAATATTTTTGAGAAATATCCCTAAAAGGAGTGAACTTGTTAACCCGGGACAAGTCAAACAAAGTCAAGAAAATAGAGGGCAAGATCGTAACACATGCCAACAACATCTACATGAAAGATACGTCGCTGCATGTGTTGCAAAATCCCTTAAAAAATCTGTGTTACTTGCCCCATGTTGACAAGTTTTGACTGTTAAGAGTCCATTATTCTAGAAAAGCTGATTCAGTTGAGGGTATAAGTTCAATGAAATTTATGTACTTCTCGCCCTAAAGAAGTCGTTAAGATTACATACCTAGTAGGCTCTGGCCCTACAGCTTCACAAAGTTCATATAGTTGATTGGCAACCATGTAGCGAACACGCCAAGACTTGTCCTATGATCAGACAATAAAATAAAAGTATTGTCAAAAATTTATGAAACCATATACCCAGATGTGCAAAGAAACTACAATATATGCGACTTTTATGTTTCCCATTTCTTTTAGGATCTATAAACCATAGTGGTACCTGAGAGAAGTTAACAATAACGGGAAGAATGTGCGCAACACAATCTTGGGGCTCCAACAATTTCCCAAGAGCAGCACAGCTCTCAACAGCTAATAGACGAACAGAATCCTGATCTGAGGTGATTGACAATTAAAAAATTAAAATTAATTAGACCACAAATTAACAGAAGTTCAAAGAGAAAAAAAAAGCTCTCAACTGTAAATTATCTTCCAAAACTATGAGCCTATTAATTTTGGTAAGCAATCATATTCTTCATTCATCCACAAAGACATGAATCCATGATTACTTTTTCCATTTATACCAAACTACGACCCACTTCCTTTTTTGTAAGCAAGGTAGATGGCTTACTATCTAATGTGCACATATTCAGTGTGGATTTTACAATGAATACTGTAATTATTTAGCTGTAGTCGGACGAATAAATGATGTAAATGTAAATTATTATGAATTGGGAACAGAACAAGCATAACCTTCTTTCCAGCTAACAAATTGTCATTATGAAAATAGAAGTCAGTCTTTGTAGGATAGAGAGTAAATTGCATATTCTTGATTTACTCCAACATATGAAAACCATGCAAGTTTTCATCTATTCAATTACGATTTTCGACACAGCCATGTGATTGTGTTTCTATTAACATTATTCTGATCTTAAGAGATTGAAAAGTTATAAAATAAAGACCAATAGGAACAAGGTTGTATATGAGTGGCCACAAAGTAAAAGCTCATTACCATCCTGTGTAAGATCCTCAAATATGGTCATAATGTCAGTCTTCAAATGAGCAGGTTCGATAGTAGCAGCAAACTTCCCCAGATTTGACGCAGCTGCCCTTCTAACCATAGGCATGTCGTCTTGGCACAATTGACTGTATATTGACCGCAACTCCGTCTTTAACATATCTGAGGCACTTGGATAGGCAATATGAAATAGCCCACATGCAGAAACTCTGGCAGTAAACCATTCTCCAGCAGCTAGTCTCTGATTATAAGAAGTTCGAACACATAGAAAACCATAAAAAATGGATTAATGATGGTAGAAAATCAAGTCAACTACTAAAATGCATGAGAAATATAGCAGAGGGTTGTAAATTAAAACTACCGCCTCAGGATGTAACACCAGAAATAGCTTCCCTGCTCCTCATAGAAGCTAACAAACATGCAAGAGGAAAATGATAATGCAAGAAATATAACGGTAATTAACACAGTTATTACATAATTTATTTTTCTTGTAAAGGGAAAAGGGCCACAACAAAGATATATCATGGAAGGTCACCTGGTTATGAAAACTATTAAAAACATACTAGCTAATATTCCTTCCTACAGAAGTAGCATCAAGAAAATGATTAAAAAGGTAACAAAAGACAAATAAAAAAGGTATCAAGAGACAAGGTTGGATTGCTATACGGGACTTATAGCAGAACATAAATTTAGCAATTGCAAGCTTTAGCAATCCAGCAATCACAACTTCCAAGTTATACAAGATAAAATGTCTTTCTTAAAGGATTTCAACAATTAACTTGGTTTCCCAGCAATTAGAAAAGTAATCGCAGCATCTTAAACACATGAAAAATCACAATCTTCACCTTTACTAGGGGAATAAACCACTCAACCAAGTCAACCTCCCTCATCTGGGACCCGATTCTACACAAAGATTCCACAGCCTTGTCTCTCACACATGTTTCCTCAACAGTGCAAAGGGTCTCCAAGGGTGGCAACAAAACATGGGCATGCTCCACTCCCCCAACATATGGAATGAAAACACCCAATTCCTCCGCCATAGCAAGAAGAACCTCATCATCGTCATCATTGCTTTCACTTAAAAATGGAATCAATTCCTTTCGCGTCCGCTCCTCTCCTAGAGCACGTGCAATTGTTGACAGTCTACGAATTGAGTTTAACCGGAGCTGGATGTCATCATTCTTAAGCTCATCGATGAGAACAGCTATGGGATATAGGGTTTCATCAACCACAGACATGGTAATTCAAAGTATTCTCAAAGTCACTGCCATATAAAATCACAGCAAATGCGAACTCATTAACCAGGATAAAATTTAGCAATAAGTTAAGAAACCAGGTTACACAGAGCTGCCCAAAAATTATATGCTAGTAGTTCAATTAATTATTAAACTATAATTGGACTGTGCTAAAGTTTATTTCCAATTCGGAAACAGAACGCACAGAAAAGGGAATCATTCCTTTGGGCCCATGGATTCATAAATGTCACAGAAACTAGGATTAAACCTCCGAGATCCACAACAAACCTAATCAAGTTGCATCATTAAAGCTTGTCATGAAAGCACAGAAAGCGAAGAAAACTACGAGCATTCCAATCTAGAAATCAAAGCACTCAGTGCAATTGGTAAGAAAATGTAGCAAAATAAAGATGTAGTCAAGAAACAAAACCGATCAGATGGGTAAACAATCCCTAATAAGATCGGATGCAACTCCTTATCTGTGACAAGTATAGACCAATTTCTCGATTTATTACCAGAAATTCAAGCGACGTAACAGAAATCTTCAGAAATTTGTACTTATATGCATTGCTCTGGTTTATCAGCAACCAAAAAGGATGAAAAGAAGAAAAATCAGCTTCCCAAGAGAAGCAAGAAACAAAATCGGTTGCTGAAATTTAGTCATGAAGTGCATAGTGCTCTTACCGATCTCGAAACCGTTCCCGCCGGCTACCTCAGCGAAGCTCTGGCACAAATAATGAATTTTCGTTGATTTTTATCAAATATTCTCGAATTTTAACTGTATTCTATTTTCTAAATTGAACTTGGTATAAGCCCCAAATAGTATTTATGCAAACATATATCAAGGCCCACGATATGGTTTAAAGTCGACTTATAAACGGCTGATAAATCAAAAGTTAAAAAAATAGTTTTTCAATGCAAGGATATAATTGATCAAAAAAATTTTGGATAAGATCTAAAAAAAAATTGAAGAGGTGTCTTTCTAGTGTTGTTTAATACAAGACTATTATTGATAATAATTACTGGTAAATAAATTAGATAACCAGTAACTCATTTAATTTATTTTATTATCCATTTAATTCATCAGAAATTCACCAAGTATTTCAATTTAATCTATCCATTAAAAATTTGATCTTATATTCTTTTATCTTTTCTAGTCGTCTCTTAGTTATATGTATAACTCATTTTGTCAAATACTCTAACTACATATAAGTTTCTAAAAAGTTTTTATAAAAAAAATTTACAGAATTGCGCTCACATTAAATAGAAAGAAAAATGTCTATCCACCTCAGTTTGTGACTTGAACTTGAAAAATCTAAGAAGATTACAACTCTTTCGTTAATTTGATGGTCACAAGCCTTTTAGAAACTGAAGTGCTTCTAAGCAAAAATAAAAGGAATGCACTATTAGAAACACTCCTATGTAATGCTGAATAATTAGCAAAAATAACAACAACAAAGATGCTTTTCGAAAATATTACGAGTTAAACTACTTTCACATGTTTACAAATGTTATGGTAAGTTGTTGTTTAACAAAAACTGCAAGAACAACTTTAAAATTTAGTATCAGCAATTATTCCCATTTTGGAATTAGAATGAAAGCATCCCAACTGCAGAACCGCATTCAAACTCAGCAAAAAAACAAGCAGAAAATTACTATTAGTGCATATATGTATAACAAGCTTTAGTTACATCACATAGCTTTTCCAATTTTCTATCAATTAATCCAAAATTCACTTGTTAAACTGAAACCACCTTCTCACCCTTGCCCAAATCCCCACATCGATTCTACCCATTTCCGATTCCCCCATCGGGTCCCGAAAATTCGCCACCTCACTAAGTTCCTGAAACTCGTCAACAAGGTTCTGAAGTCTAGCAACAAACTCTATCAACAACGACGCAAATGTAGCCAATGTTAAAGAACTCGCACTTTCATATACTCTCGATTCTTGATGATTGCCAAGTACCGAATTTGGGCCGATAAACGATAGTTGCGGCCATGATTGCTTGCTTATCAAGTCATTTGATATCCATTCTTGTCCTGAACTATGATTGATGCCTATGTTTATGCTATGGTCATCCCATGTGTCGCTTATAGAGTTGATTATTTTGCATTCGTTTTCTTTTGCTTCGTTCGTTATCATGTCTTCGAATTCTTTCGGTAGTTTCTCGGCTGCCCAACTTTCGGAATTCACTAAAAGGTACGATTTTTCGTCGATTTTCATTTGCAACTCTTCCGCCGTTTCGTGTACTTCTATCAGGATGTCGCCTGGCAAAAGTTTTTCCATCTTTTCGACTTTGCTCCCGAGTTCTCTTAGTAGTTTGGCCCCTGCGTTGCCTACCTTTTGCAACTCGTTGCGGAAAACTTGCCTTTTCTCTGCTGGTGCCTACAATTGCTATGATCATTACTTAAGTGGAAAGCTATAGAATGGATATAGTTATGATCTTTACTTAAGTGAAAAGGTATAGAATGGGTATAGTTATGATCATTACTTAAGGGGAAAGGTATAGAATGGGTATAGTTATGATCTTTACTTAAGTGGAAAGGTATGGAATGGGTATAGTTATGATCTTTACTTAAGTGAAAAGGTATAGAATGGGTATAGTTATGACCTTTACTTAAGTGAAAAGGTATAGAATGGGTATAGTTATTTACCTGAATCTCAGCAAGGATGCATCCATGCAAAGCCATGACCATAAACGCGCAATGTCGCAGCGCGCCACTTACTTTGACATAGTTTTTCCAAGGATAACTGAATGATTTGTATCGACCATGAGGCGGCTCCCATATCGCAAAATCTAACTGCATAAACAAGATAAAAACTTGAAAAAAAACCCGATTCACATACTTATGCTGCATAGTTTTCTCTACAAAAACGTACCAGAGATTCCTCTTGGCTACTAGATTGTACAGCCGATCTATACCCACTATACAAAGGATCATCCGAAGCTTGGTAAGTCAGAATTTTCGATGGGACCCGTTCATATTCATAGCATTGCAAATATCTATTAACACATCCTACACGAAAATCACACGAAAAAATCATCAAAATCAAGCGAATCTTGCCTAAAAAAACATTAGTAAAATTACCTTCCAAGGAAGTAGCAACACCGGTGAAGTTTTTTACTACCAATTTGTGCAAATCCTCGCCAGCCCAAATCGGAAACAAACATATATTTACGACCAGGCCTATTCCAGCACCGATCGCAATAAGCAACAGCCTGTAAAACGCCGTTTCGACAAACGTCGTTGAGGTACCAGACACCATTACTATACAATACGTCAACAAGAAAACCCGAAACCCGTATTCGTACGACTTCATAGTAGGATGCAACTTTATGTAACTCGCACAAAACCCTGAAAACAGAATTAACCGTATTAGTACAGTTCAAGCACCAACACTCTCCAAGCCCAAGCCCACAGATTCTTTACTGTATATTACCTGCAAGAAAAATACTGATAATGATGAAAACATCTTTGAAAACTCCGGCGTACATTGACAGCTCAGCAATGCCAAGAGCAAGGCCGCCGGCGGTGAGTGTCCCCAAAGCGCGATTAAACCCTTTGTTAAGCGTTGCCCCTGAACACAAATCAAGCAATAGCAGCAACACTTTCAAATTCCGTTACAATAGAAAATTTAAAAAAAAAAACAATTCTTGATTTTTTTATACCTATACTGAACTCGAAAACGACAACGACAGTTAGAATAGCCCAGATGGAGTACTGGCTAATATTATGAAGAGGCTCTTTGAGGAAAATAACGAGCGAAACAAGAGCAAGAGCAAGCCCCATTTTAACGGCGAAGAAGAATTTCCGAGGATCTTTGCAACCCATTTCGTATAACTCGATAACGGCGTTATGAACGCCGTTTCGAAGGCTAAGAACCGTGTTCGAAAATGATCGAAAGCATCCGCATTTGACGTGATTTTCATCTTCACCGCTGTTATCTGAGCTGTTGAGGCCAAAGTCAGAGTACCCTTTTCTTGAGAGAAGCCTTTCCTTGCTTTTTTCCGCGAAATTGTACCTAAAAGATCCGATCTTTGCCGCCATGGGAAGACAGAAACTGAACTAGAAGCTCTTTTTTTGAGGTACTGTGCAGTATATGGAGTAGGAAGAGGATAACGAGTTTACGAAACGGCAGCGTTTTGGGATCACGGGAGTTGACAGGCAGTTGTAAATGGAGTGACTGGTTGGTAATGGTAATACAGTTACACGTTAATTAAGAATCATGATGTTGAAGACAGGTACTTGAGTTTGAGTTGAGATCTGACATGATTATGTCTATTCCATAAACATAATTGATGTGCATAGAGACTAGATTGTTGTACAGAAAAAAATTAATATTCTGAACTTATATTTATTTAAACAAAAAGTCAAAAAAGTCAAAATAATTAGCTCTCAAGATTTCCAGAAATGATAGGAAATTTTGAGAAAACTCTGCAATTTGAAGAAAGTATTGTACTCTCTCTACCTAGTATTGATAGTATATTTGAATTTCTTTCATGCTTAACAATGTAAAACTAGTTTGTAAAGCAAATGTAAGTTATACAAACTAATGAAGGACAAGTAGATAAATGAGATATTTTTTTGTATAATATCAATGAGACATGCAATAAATTACAAATTTGGATTTGTAACTTTTAGCTTATTCTTTAAAAGTTAAATTATTAAAATATCTTGTCAAAGACACTCAAAAATACTTTGAAATTTTTCTTTTTGAAAAAATCTAGTTTGTATAAGCAATAAAATCATAAAAATTGTAACTCAACCGTTATTTGAGGGATGAAGCTGATGAATAAAATAAGAAATGTATCTTAGTTTTGATGATTTTGCCTAGTCATAACTTTTTTAGTTTGGTATCCTAATTATGAATTTATTTATTGATTTTAAGTTGAACCATCTGATAAATTTATAAAATAATTTCTGAAAAAAATCACAGTTGAATGATCAAAAGTTAGCTTGCGTTAGATATAACTTGGGGAAGTTGACTTAGAAGAAAGTCAAGAGAAGAAAATTATGCAAAAGAGAAAGAGTTGTTTGTAACATTCTCGTGGCTACAATCAATATCCACATATAAAATTAAAATGTGATCATATTTGAAAAGAAAATTGCATTTCATTAGAAAATTAGCAGGGAAGGCCTCTTTTAGTCACGAAGATAAGGTGTGTGCCATAAATTAAAGGTAAGTGATGATAGTTTATCCTCCACTCACCCACATTTATGTCACATGTACTTATTAGCAACTAAGCATGGTTTGACTTTGGATGCATGCTTTTTAATTTTCATCAATAGAACAAACCAAGGATGTGTTGGTTTGTATCTTTTTTAACTTATAAACAATTTAAAATAAGGAGATGAAAAATGTTTTTTAAAGTGAGATTATAAACAACTTATAAGTTGTTAAGGTGCTTAGGATGTTATAAGTTACACAAATTATGAAATGAATTCAATATACTTGAAGAGAAGAGAAATTTTTTAGTATATTATGTTGATGAATTGTATGGTACAATTACAAAATCAGCAACGTATATGCTACGTATAGATATGGGCAATTGGTCGATGCCGTAGGGTTTGTAAAGGACAATTTGATTGACTCAAAATTTGAAAGGGTAATAGATTCCATGACATGAAAGTAAATACGTAGTTTATTATTACAGAAACCCTAATACCGCGTCCACAGAAATTCTAATGTGAATAAAATCTTGAAAAAATAGATTGTTTTGTATTCTTATTATAAAGAATGGTTGTTGCTCATCCTATTCATTCATTTATAAGGTTTTGTTCCTCATCATTATTGATTTCGTAACATATTCTTATTGTAACGAGGAACTTTGTAATTTATAATTGTACAAAACTGCACAATAAAAACTGTAATGCTATTGGGCTTGTGTCCGAAATATGGGCTGAAAAAAGATGAAGAAGAAGCCCAAGTTGATTGAGGGATTATGGGCCCATAACAAACCTCATCTTGTCTGCAAAACAAAACCCCAAATTCCTTATCCAAAACCCCCCATACCTTCTTCTTCTTCCAATGCACTTAATCCTTCCGGCTTCTCTCCGGTGAAGAACAATCACAATGACGCCTCTGGCCATTCAATCCAGTGTTAATTCCTTGCTCAATTGCTCTCCGTTTCCATCTCAAGCTCCCAATTTCAGTTCCTTCAATACCCGCATTCCCCTTAATCCGATTCCCAAACCTAACTTTCCCCCAATTTTCAAACCTATCTCAACCAATCAAAGACGGACTCGTTCTGCAACTCCGGAAGCTCTCACAGCTGATGCGCCTACCATACTGGACGATGTAGAAGAAGAAGAAGAAAATCTCATTCCAGAAATTGAAATTAAGGTCCGAATTCTTTTGATTCTGCTTCTAATACTCGAATTTCAAATTTGTGGTTTTTATATGTGAAAGTTCGGTTGATTTTGCAGAAAGTAGATGTTCCTGTGAAGCAAAATGAGAAGCCGAGGCTGGTGTTGAAGTTCATATGGATGGAGAAGAACATTGGATTGGGACTTGATCAGGTAATTCCTGGACATGGCTCTGTTCCTTTGAGTCCTTATTATTTTTGGCCTAGAAAAGATGCTTGGGAAGAACTTAAGACTACTCTGGAGAGTAAACCTTGGATTTCCCAGAAGCAAATGATTATACTTCTTAATCAGGCCACTGATATCATTAATTTGTGGCAGCAAAGTGGAGGCAATCTTACCTCTTAAAAACTATGTAATCTAGCTTCTTTCACTTCTTAATTTCTCTTGTAGGCAATCTTACCTCTTAAAAACTATGTAATCTAGCTTCTTTCACATCTTAATTTCTCTTGTAGTCAATTAATCAGATGTTTGTACCTCTGCTGCTTAGTACAATTTGCACAATGAATTGAGTGTAGTGTATTTCTGTGGCATTTCAGTTATATGCATTTTTTTATGTGACTAGATATAGTTTGTGTGGAATTCAAATTGCCATTTGGTAATTGCATTGAAACTTTACTTCCCGAGAAGGACCTGGTTCCGGGTGTTTTTTTCATTGGGGACTCAAATTACACAAACTTATATTTCGATGGCCGATTTTGAAATGGAAACAGATCAATGTTTCTTTTAAGAGATTTCTCATTGATGTTGGGGACTTGGGTATTAAGTTCCTGTCAGTTTTTAAGTTATAACTGGAGTTCTCCTTGTAATTCTCTGTTCCAACTGTTTGAATTCTCCTTTTAATGCTCTGTAACTTCTTCTAATACGCAACTCCAATGGTTCCCTGTTTTGGAGGATTTTTCAAAATTGAGAATAAACATGGGAATGGTGAAGTCCAACCACGTGGTATATCCCAAAATAAGGTTCCCCGAATATAGGGAATGATTCATTCACCGTTTTGGGAATTGAATAAAATAATATTACTTTTTGGGGAATTGAACAAAATAATATTATTTTTTTGCTTTTTATGGTTTTTAGTTTTTGTTTGGTTATTCTTTTTATTAGTTTAATAATAAAATATTATTTTTTAAAAGTGAATTTCAAATTGAGAATGGAAAATGGGGAAGATGATTAGAGTAAAAACATAGGAAATCTTGTGAAATGAGTTTCGGGGAATAGATAATGGAGAAAATGGTTTTGCTTGCTCTTAGTGATCACCAGTTCCAAGTTGGCGTGAGTTTCAATCATCAGTGGAACCGACTTAAAATAACCAGGCCTAATACATCAAGACCACTCTCAACTTGTCCCTAAGCAGGAATTTACCTCTGAACTTTCAAATGTTCCAAATACCTCCTTGACCGAATTTGTCCCTCAATGTCACATGTCAACTTTTGGTTGGATAGAGGAAAGTGACATCTCTGAAAAGTCAAATCAACTAGGCATTTAATGGGCAAATTGGTTCACTTGTTACAACTTGCAAGTCAAGAGGTTATTTGAAACTCTTGAAAGTTTAGGGGTAAATTAGTATTTATGGACAAGTTCAAGAAAGTCTTGATGTATTCTGCCAAATAAGAATACATAATACGTCACCAATTTGGTGTATCTCAAATGGAACACCTCTCGAAATACAGGAGAAATACAGGTGAGAAGCATTGGGTTCAAAATTCAACCACTCTCTTTAAAACTCCATGTTTCTAAAAGAAATACATAATATTTAGCTCCTTGAGTCAGGACAATTGCTTTACACACTACAATAGAAATATTCTTATTTTAACTTGCACAAAAGAACTCAAGCCTCGAAGAGAAAACACCAAATTTACATCAGAATGTAGAACTGAAAAATAAAATGAACATTCAAACACAAAAACTCACATAGCCTAGGATTTCAACCCACTCAATCTCTATGAACCCCTTTGGTCCTCACAGAAAAGACTTCCTTCTCTGGTACTTCTTTAGCTTCCTGGACATCTATTTCCACGTCACTATCGTAAAAAACCACATCTTTTTCCAACTGTTTGGCTAACTGCTCTGGATCTAACGACATCGAATACACCCTTAGATCATCTTCTATCATATCCGAATTTGAAGTTGTAGAAGATTCCGAACTCTTGTTTACATTGTTAAGCTTCAATTCTGTATTCTCGAATTCCTGATTGGTTTCGAGTTTCACTGGATCATCCACTTCGGATGATTTCCTCCCTTGATTATGAGGACCGTCCTGATTGTCCGGATCTGACGGCTCATATCGAGAGAGTTCAACAGCGGCTTTGGCAGCTTCTGCTGCATAGGCAGCTGACTCGAAAGCGGCTTGAGCCGCATCAGCTACGTCTTTGTACTTTTTCTTCGGCTTCGTCAAATCAGTAAGGACGTCTTGGTTCTTACTTGATGAGTCTACTTGCAGTTTTTCCTGCATTATTCACACATTTATCAGAATATCATATTATCATAAAAAACTATGATGATTTTTCCCAAGTCTTGTTTTCTTAGTTAAGAGCCTGCAAACCTCGGTTTTCGCTGTGACTTCTTCAAGTTGCAGAACTATATCGTTTTCTAATGCAATTTCTTTAAGCAGCCTCATTTTGGTTTCTATGTCTGGATGCCTGGTAGATAGCTTTTGTATCAGCTGCAGAAACAGAAGCCATGTCAATAATTTCAAATAGGTACCCGAACTTGTTCCCAAAGAACCTATTGTCCCCTAAATTTTCAAAACGACCTTGTAGCTCCCTTAGCCACGAGTCAGCTTCTCACTGGAGAGAGAAAATCAGTGAAATGACAGCTTTGATAAAGTCAAACTAACCAGAAGGTGACACGTGACGTTTAGGAGCAGAGTGGTGCGCTTTTAGGATAAAACCCGAAAAAACTTACAGTAGGACTAACTCCACAATTGTTGCGCAACTCAATAGCACGAGCAGCGAATTCCTTCCCATAGTGCGCAGTCAAGACACTACGAATCTCCTGAAGCTCGGGAAAATCCCCGCATCGAGAAGACGCATAAAGCAAACCCGACATCGCCTCTTTAAGCTCATCAGGACATATCCTACAAACCCAAACAACCAAACATCACAAAATCAGAAATCTTTTATCTACACAATAAGTATTAGGGCAACTTCAATGGTTCCCCATTTCGGGGAATGAATATGAGGAATGGTCATTCATTCCCCATTTTGGGAATTGAATAAAATATTATTACTTTTTGGGGAATTAAATAAAATAATAATACTTTTTTTTTTTTATAGTTTTTAGTTTTTGTTCTTTTTGATAGTTTAGTAGTAAAATATTATTATTTTAAAGTGAATTTAATTTGGGGAATAGAAAATGTGAAAGATGGTTGGAGAAAAAACACTTTAGATCCTCTAAAATGAAGTTTGGGGAATGAAAAATGGAGAAAATGGTTGAACTTGCTCTTAAGTGCTGAATTACCTGTCTTCTTCAACGAGGTGGAGTCTTTCAACTAAGAGATTACAGTATCCTTCAATCATCACATAAACATCCAACATATTCTGCTCTTTGATCACATTCTCGGAGCGAAGAAGAGCACGATCATGGTGGCCGAGTTGAAGAAGCTGAAGAACGTCAGAGCGAGCGAGATTGCACCTGTTAAGCCGCTGGTTCTTGAAGACCGAAAGCCGGCAAGCTGCAAGGTTTATAAGGGGTTTTAGCTTGTTGGCCTTAACTCCTCTTCCGAGAGTGAAACAGTCCATATGCATATGCTTTCCCATTTCTCACTCTCTTTACTTTGGTTTTGAAACTGCAAAGAGCGGAGAAAATGAAGAAAAGAATGCAGAAAACGAACAAACAAACAAGGAGAAGAAACTGAAGGGATTTATGAGAAAATTTTGAGTGTTCAGTTTGAATTATGGGTATGGATTTTTCTTAGTAGGCAAGATTTCCTCTCATTTTTCATGGGAACGAAGCTTCCTAGTTACCAACTTGCCAAACAAGATATTAGACTTTAATTTCTAGACGCGGTTTAGTTACTCTGTCTAACTCTACATCACTCATTACTACCCCCTTTTGTTTTATACCCAGTATCGGTAACTAGACGTGTAAAAGAGACTTTCCATTATTGTCACGGATGGGAATCAAATTGCACTTTACCCACATCAAATGAACCGAGAATCTCCGTATTATACAAGTCTTTCTTTAAATTTCCATCCATGCATGTTATTGTCATGCGTCCATTGTTAATCCTTACATACACTTTGAGCACTTTGTACTAACTATTCTGGAGATTAGTTCTAGAATACCTCAATTAAAATATATATATATATATATATATATATATATATATATATATATATATATATATATATAATCATTAATTCATTTTTAAGTGAGATAATCATTTGGGTTGTTCGATGAACTAGCTATATAAATTTACAGGTATATAATTAGGAATGAAAAGCAATTTGATATCTAAGTGGAATTGTGAAAGCAGATGTAAATCCATTTGATATGATGATAGTTAACTGTCACGATATCCGATAGGGATGTGAATGAGTTGAACTGAAATCAAATCTACTTAAGTTCGGCTCGGCTTCAAAAAGATTCAACTAGGCTCGGCTTGAATTTGATCAAGCTTGGATATTTATCTCATCTCAAGCTCGTGACAAACTTGGTTCAATTTCGTTAGTTTACAGGATTGCACTGTTAATTTATTACTGAATTATTTTCATTAATACGTCAAATTGTAAATGAAAATAAACATTGTAAAATATATAATCCAAACAAAAGGTTAAACTGAGATATCAGATGAGAAAACATGATTTATGATAAATATAATAGACTAATAGATATTTAAAACAAGAATATTAAATTTGATAAAGTATTGTATATCCATGCAACATATATAAAAAAAATTTAAAAGTAAAGTGTTTAGAAAATTAAGCAAGCCATAAAGTAAATTGAAGTTTGACTTTTGACTTGTTAATTTCTCGAACCAATCTCAAGCTCAAGTCAAGCTTTATCACGCCGAGCTTTTATCGAACTTTGACCTAACCGAATTCGAACTGTTCATGAACTGCTAAACTCGTTGACAACAACCCTATACATGACAACACTAACAAGTAATAATATTAAAAACAAATTGGCTGTTCACTTTTATTAAATATTATTTTAATGAATTATTTAATAACGGGTTTTATTAAAAAAAGATGGCTACTTTTAGTAAATTAATGAAAACAAGTATAATTAGCAGTATCCTGCGGCGCTCAAAGCATTAGCGTGTCTTTAGCGCAGCAAAGCAAAGAAGTTTCTCGGTAGATATCCAGAAGCAAAATTTTCAAAGCTAACCCAACTCAAAAGTCAAAAGATATTAAACCTTTTCTCAGCCAAAGCATTATCTCACTCAAATCTTCTAATGTTTCATGAAAGTAGCCTCCATTGCTTTTTGAGTCTAATTTTACACCTAAAAGGGGCAGCTACAAAACAAGGTTTCATAAAAAAACCAACCTTGGAACTTTTATGCTTATATTGCAGCAATATGTATATTAACTGTCAGTTAGAAATATCTCCACTCTTACTGAACTTCATGTTCACATATCAATATACAAAGATTACAACACAAGCGTAGAAAGAATCATTCACCCTTTACAATATCACAAATAAAACATACAAGCTGTCACTGCGCGACCCCAGGGCCGGGTTAGTCACTTGTCTGTAAACTTTCATGCAATCTATAACATCAAACATCGGTCAAACCGAAATTGTCGAGTCCCACAAGTTTCATGTATATCTACTTAGTTTAGTTTTCATCAAGTTACTATGTTTCAAAGAATTGGAAATGAATAAAAGAATTTCCAAGTCATTGTTATGTCCTTGAGTTCATAAACAAAAAATTTCCTAAGTAAAACGAAAGCAACAAAACCATGATGCCCTGTCTCTGCTTGATGCATAGTTTGTTAAAAGCACCAAAGGAAAAAAATGCAAGCCTAAAGAAACATCAAAACATGAAGGAACCATATAATGTGCAACTAGATAATAATTTGTTTTCCAGAAAAAAAAAAATCCAAAGAAAATGAAAATTGTTCGATAGAGAGCAGGATTAGTCAATTGCAGAAGATTTATTGGCAAAAAAAGATTTTGTTATAAAAATAGACTATTATCTTAGGTAGAATCCGAAAACATAAAGAATAAAAAGTCAAACAACTTCTAGAGACAAAAAAGATTGATTTGAGAAGATGAAAGCAACAAATTCATGCATAACAACTTCTTTGTATTTTGGTTGTATTTTGCTTTTGTCATGAGTGTTGGTTCAATAACATAACTATATACCCTTATAAAATTTCTTCAAAACACTAAGTCACCACATCTAGACATAATCACATTACAAGACTGTTAAGCAAAGAAAAACATTACTTGACACCATACACACTCTTTACTAGATGGTTCTTAAGCTTCTAAACAATTTTTATATCTTCGATAACTAATTTTGTTACTCCTTGTTACACCAGTTCAAATAAAACCCCATGCATATTAAAAATTATCAAAATCATTTAAAATTTGATATTGTTTAAGCCATAGCATCTATGAATAACGAACAAAACATACTAAAAAAAGGGCAGCCTAATGCACGAAAAATCCCCCACACTTACGTAGGATTCAGGGAAGGATTGTACCCTAGGGATGAATTGTAAGCAACCAATCATAAAGCACATGTCAATAGCTGATTTCACAGCTCAAACCCGTAAGTAACCTACTGTTTACATGAAAAAAACTCTACCGTTGCTCCAAAGCATAATATATTTTATACAGAATGTTAAACATAAAAGATCAAGAAAAGGCATGTGGGTATCACAAAGCAAAGAGCTCTTGTAGCATACAAAAAGGGTTTAGATACTTACAGGAATTGTATATGGATGAGATATCTCTGAGAAAACAAGTAAAAGGGACATCAATGGTATTTCTAACAAACTTGAAGGATGTTTAAGCGATTGAAACAAATACTTACACCTGTTTTCACTCCAAAGTTGAAGCAGCATAACGAAAGCATCTACCTCCAGAATAGAATTTCACGGATCAGATGCATATATAAACATCAGAAGAAAAGCACGAACATAAAAAACAATATAGCAAGGAAAAAGCTACATGGTTTTTTATTGAGCATAGATGATGGGATACTAAAATGACATTTCAGCACAAATCAACTAACAAATATAAAGAAAAGAAAAATTTGCAGTGTCCCCAACCATATATGCAAACGAAAGTGCCGGTTCTATAATATTCACAAATGATAGAAACACACTCGACACTTGCACAACTTCAAGTCACATTCTCAAAAAAAAAAAGAGACAAAAATACACCATATGAAACACTAAGTCTTAATTTCTGGACGTGCAAATACATTGAAAAGAAAGAACATTATATGCATACTTCAGGGTTCTGAATAAGCTCCCAGTAAAAAAACCAAGGTACCTTCTCCTGGGTGCCTTTTAAGCAATTTAAGCACTGGAGGATGCCCTCAGAGCAAAGCAAGAGTAGTATCCTGAATGAAAAATTGAATTAGATTTCCTAGGACACAGCAAATCTTAATTATGCAAACATTGCAAAAAAGCAAAAAAAAATTTAAAAAATTTAAATGCTCAAAAAAATAAATTAAATTATAATTGTAGCAATCTCAAGATATCACTTATTAAATTTTCCATGATGAATACCAAAAAATATGTACAAGATACAAGTAACACTGGCAGGGAGAATAAAATCATAATAAAAATTTAACAGTACCCGTAATCAAGAATTGTTACATGAGAAGAAAAGGCCATTGGCAAGTTATCTTACAACCAAAACAATGAATTCCCCATAATGAGAATGCCTGATCAGGATCATCAATTCTGACTTCAATGTCTCTAACTTTCCAAACCTTATGCCCCATAAATAGAAGAGAGACAGAATACTAAAGGATTAGATGAACGGAATATCAAGGTCTAATGTGCTACTATCTAGCGCAACAGCAATCTGTGGTCAGAAAATCAGCCACATGTTTCACTTGCCAGTGATGAATGGATGGAGTAGTGCTTGGTTAACTGTCATCCTTTTCTCAGGATCCAACATAAAAATTTTATCTAAAAGGTCTTTAAAATTAGCTAACATCTTTGGATCCTCATCACCGGAACTAGTAATGATCGATCCAATATCTTTCGGCTTTATGCTGACAATTATCTTCTTTATAGCCTGAGAACCAAATTCAACTAAGTCAAAAAAAAGGAGGGGAATGCCAGATAAAATTGTTGATAATGAGAAAATAAAATAGAGACAAAAGCATAAATCATACAGTTTTAGTCACAGGATCCTCCTCTATAGTATGAAAATTCAAGTCCTGATCAAAATGCTGGTCAACAAATGCACCCTGCAAGGAGAACTCAGAATAAGGCTCACAGTAAGAAGAGAGGTGAAATTCTACGAAAATATCCAAGCAAATACCAGAAAATTCGTTAAGAAATGAAGAGAAAATGTAAGTGAGGCACACACAAAAAGAGAGGTAAAAAAAAATAAAACAACAAGATTGAGTCATCCAATTATTAGGGACCAAAGACCAAGAAATTGATTAAACCAATTACAGGCACGACATAGAACTTCAACCTAACTGCTAATATTTGAAGAGAGATACCCCACCTTCTTAAGCATCTTCTTTGGAAAAGGGCCCTTTAACTCCATGTGAAGTCGCAGCATGTCATTATTTGTTGCACCTGGGAAGAGAACTTTACCAGTATAGAGCTCATACAAACAGCAACCGACAGACCAAATATCCATGGGATGGTCATACTCCAAGCCAAGAACTGAAACCAAAAAAATGAAGAAAAAGAGAGATCATCATGATTTCATTTCAACAAAAACATATGTATACCAAATAATGGCTCAAGACACTGACTCACTTATTTCTGGAGCTCGATAAAAACGGCTAACAAGATACGGGGTCACTTCATTTTTACCAGAAAACATTGCATTGCCAAAATCACAAAGTTTGAGAACATTCTTTGCCTCATTCACCTACAAAAATATTTGGAAATAACATTAATTTATCGTTAACTCGTAACTAAAGAAACTATTGTGGAATAGCAGAAACATACCAGCATATTATCAGGCTTTATATCACAATGAAGTACGTGGCAGTTCTTAAGATGCTTCAAAGAAATAAAAAGTTGTTTGGCATAAGCTCTAACGGCAGTTAGTTTAAGACCAATATTGCGACCAAACTTTTTTAAGATCTCACGAAGGTTCATATGAAGAGATTCAAAAACAAGACAAAGATGATTTCTGTACTTGAAACTTGAAAGAAAACGAACACAGTGGCGTTTGTTTTCTGGGTCTTCTGATGCTAATTTATTTAATATTTGAACTTCAGACTGACCAGCTTTATGCCTGAATTATAATAGTGGAAGCATCAATAATTAACCGTTGAAGCAATAAAATTTGTAAAGAAGAAATATTATAGCAACAAAGAATAGCTTACATGGTTTCATTATTACGAATGATTTTAATAGCTACTTCTTCAGGCTCACCAGAGCCTGCCTTCAAATTTTTTGCCCGAACTACTGTTGAAAAGACACCTTTCCCATGGGCAGCCACAATTTCGTAACGACCATCAAGTGTCTCACCAAATCGATAGCCTAGGAAGAATAACAAACAAGCAAAATACACATTGAGGGACAAAAATAATTAGTCAAAAATTAGGCTGCTCCACAAATTGCTATAACTATATGTACATGTTTTTTTAAGCATGTACTGCATATAATAGAACTTCTACAACTCAATAGAATTTGAAAAATGAAAAAAGCGGAAGTCTCATTTCTTAGTACAAATTCTCACTGAAAACAGACGAGAATCAAGCATGTATTTTAAACAAAGTCTCACCCCTTAAAACAAATATTGAGCCATAATAAACAAAAAAAATGCAAAAACTATTAGGATGCAAGGAAGGTATCTAGTAAAAGATTCTTATAACGGAAAAGAGACATAAAACCCATCGTAGTTTATAGTTATGAACCTATGGTCAGTTACATGGATCAATTTCTCCATTTCCCAAACAGGGCTATGTCTTCAAAAAGATAATAGACTATAGTGAGATGCATAATTTTTCATTCTCGTCACCTCATTATGGGACAAGATTTTGCTTTACAACAATATAAAATATACAGGAGAATTGCGTAGAAACCACAAGACCTGTGGTTAAACTGGATCAAGTACTCAAGAAGAAAGAAAATCTATAAACAAGTGAAATATAAGTACACTTACCATAATATCCATCAGCATCATCCCAATTGTCATTAGCACCACTACGCACAATTGGCAACCCATCTGCATTACCCTGAACATATGTAGAAATGTTAGCCCATCCAAGTATGATTTATTTTTCAATAAAAAATACCAACAGTGTCAAGGTCGCTACAATATCTTAAACATAAGTTTACCGGTGCAAACTAACGAGCAAATGCTATATTTGCAAGATTAAATTTAAAAAGTTTAAATGTGATTTAGCAAATAAAATTGCGCATAACAATAAATCTTACCACTTTACGAACGCCAGCTGGTGTCTCCCCAAATATGTCATCACAGTATTTTTCATCCAATCTTTCACTCTGCCCATAGTCAACATATTAACAATCACAAGAAAGTTTTGTTATACAACAAAAGTAATTTTCCCATCCAGGTTAATAAACACACAATTACACAAACAGTGGGCACACCTTGGGAGTACCCTCTCCAAGCCCAGCAGCACCATTATTCCTCTCAGAGTCTTGCCTTACGTGTTCTGGGGGTGACTTGCCCACTGAAAATGATGAGTTGACATCATGAATAGTACCCTCAACTCTAACATCAGAAGTTTCTGAAGCAACAATAGATGCTGGTAAAGACGGGACAGTGCATTGAGCAGGATTGACATCTGTCACAAACAAGATTGTGAAACATGAGCGACGCATACCGCAGCATGTGGACCAACCGACCAATAGAAAGAAATAAGACAGGCCACTATAAACATCCATATTGGTATCAACTTCATGCCTGATAGATACTTTCAATCTCAACCAAATAACAGCAATAAGGGTTCCTATCATGATTTCTATCCCATAGAGAAATACCCTTATTTATCGCAATAAAAGGAACCCTCATAAAATAAAATTAAGCAAGAAATCATGCAAAAGTTTATACTCGGTACTAGAGTCCCAAAACATATTCAGTTTCTGTCTTAAAAAGTTTTAATTTCTGCCTGCTACAGAATTACAGCCCAATGTCTCTGAAACAAAGGTAACAAGATAATGCTTTCAGTTTAGGTAACACTAGCTAGACAGTTATGTCTAAAATCAAACCTACCTCTGAGTAGAATAGCTTCTGCAAACTTCTAAGCTTAAACATTAGACAATAACTGAATCAATAGATTTAATACACAAATAACACTTAAATGTACCCTTGTCCATGTTCGCAGATCGAGTCTCCTTTTGCTGCTGCTGCATCTGCTTATTCTTGTACTTTTCAAGAATTGCCAGCCTGCGCTTCCGACTCTCCTCCTTAACTCTATCGAGATCTTCATCTTGTTCAGCCAGCTTTAGTGTGACCTTTTTCTCAAAATCATCTTGTTCATCTTCATCTCTGGAGCCAATTCCAATAAAATCCATGGCAAATTCAGACATTCAAAAAATCAAATGAACAAATATTAACTTATTTAAAGATGAAAAATACCTATCTAGTTTGCCTCTACTCCCATCCAAGGAATTGCTTTTAGAGATATACAGTTTTGTGGAATCACTCTTATCCTTACTTCTATATCGCCTCTCCCTCTCCCTCTGCCTCTCCCTATCCATATCCTTTACTCTGTCTCTCTCATCATACCTGTCCCTATCTTTTTCCCTTTCCCTCTCGCGATCTCTAGGTCTATCACTCGCTCTAGCAGAGTCCTCTTTGCTTCTCTCTCTTTCACTCTTCCTTCTTTCATCCAACTCGTCTTCCCTGTCCCTTCTACTATCCCAGTACACCTCCCTATCCAAACTCCTCTCTTTCTTCTTTTCAATTCTCCGATCCTCATGACTGGACCTCTTATTTTCATCTCGTCTCATATCCCTATCCACCTCCCTATCCCTGCTCCTTTCTCGATTCTCTCTCAAAATAATACCAATTCTTTTGTCCCTGCTCCTTTCTTGATCTCTCTCTCTTCTATAGTCCATGTCCCTGCTTCTCTCTTGATCTCTCTCCATTCCATAGTCCATGTCCCTGCTCCTCCCTCGTTCTCTGTCTCTTCCTTGATCCATGTCCCTGCTCCTCTCTCGATGTCTATCTTTACTCCGATCCCTCTCCCTGCTCCTCTCCCAATCTTTTGATCTCCATTGATCAATGTCCATACTTCTCTCTCTACGGGGATCCCTGTCTCTGCTTCTATCCCTCTTTGTCTCCCTTTCCAAACTCATCTCTCTATCTTGCTCACCCCTGCTACTATGTTTGTCCCCAACTCCAGAACCTCTGTTTTGACTAGTATTGTTTTCTCTCTCCAATTCTCTAAAACCATGTTTTACATTCCAAACACGTGCAGTCATTCCTTCATTGTCAAGTTCATCATTAGCCCTGTCATGGTGCAGATCTCTCTTTAATGGAAGATCCTCTTCCACTAAACTGTGGGAATGAGATCTCTCCCGAGCAACAACTTCTCGTGACAATGATTCACTCTTAACATTAACCTCATCAATGTTACTACAAAGAAATGTAGAGCCCGCAAATGTTTTGTATTTGTCAATCCCGCCTTCAGAAGATGATGAGTTTACCCTATGTCTTAACTTGACTTCGTATTCATTAACCAGAGGTAGATCACCATCATTGTTCTTTCTACTTCCCTTTGATGTGGACCCAATATCCTGGTGCTTCTTTTTCCCCTCTTTGTGATGATCATGGAATGAATCCCCATTGGCATGAGGTTTCCTGTCATGTCTAGAGATTAATTCATCTCTAATCTCAGTACTAACCTCTTTGGGCATAATCTTCCTGTCAAACTTACTGACACTGTCAGTATTTGTCAAACCAAAGTCTCCATCATTAGAATGAACCTACAAGATAAGTGCTGAGACATGAATTTCCAGAGCCGTGATAAGCAAATAGTCAATTGCAATATTATACTGATGAGAAACAAGCCGGAGTTAGCTAAATTGAAATAACAAAAAGACATAAAACTAGCTCTTACAAATCAACAATAAGCCCCCAGTCTCCATTGACACGCCTAGGAAACTTCTTTCTTTTTGCAACTCACTCTATTCGTGTGTAGTTCAAGCAGGTTCTAACATGTATGTGCGAGACATACACTAAAAAGCACTCACCAAAGAAAAATAAATCATATTCTCCCAAAAAAACCAACACTACAAATAAGCATCTATTTGACAACTGAGAAAAGTTAGTAAGAGATCGAGACAATGTATCTAGTTTTTTCAACCAGAAAACTCAAAAGAAGCCTTCTTGACTTTTCTCAGCCACCAGAAACAAAACAATAACAATTCAGGAAATAAAATCAAGTTCGCAAGGGACAGAACAGACCATAGTTTGAGAAACAACTTCATCCTCGCGTAATTCGACGACCTTCCCATATGGAACACCAGAACTCTCTTCCTCTAAAATCTCACCCTCCTCCACATCATCATTATTCCTAGTATTAAAGGCAGCGACAGGATTCGAAGGAGGAGGAGAAGGAAGTTTTACATCACCTACTTGTTTGTTTTCCTCACTATGCTTTTTGCTTCGATGAGAGCGGTGATGGTGATGACGGTGATGGCGATGTTTACGTCGCTTCGAAGACTTCTCTACACCATCTTCGGAAGGTGACTGACGATGCATGCGCTGGGAGGCATCGGCGTCGCTCGCCATTGCCTGACTCGGAAGGTGGTAAATCAAATCTAGGGTTAGGGTTTTGATGATAAATTACCTGATTGAGTTTACTAAGATCCTATAATACGAAGAGAAGAAATTAAATGTGTAGACATACAAATTGGGGTCCAGAAAGAGGCTGAAGATTAAATACAGATTCTTGAAATCCTTGGATTTGGGATTCAATTCCAGAAATGAAGAAAATCCAGGCTTCGCTATGAGTTTATTAGCACATTTGCTACACAACTACTGAACTCTCGCCTTCGACATATATGCCTGCCGAAACAAACATTGGCGGCTTTTTATATATGTGCCGGATGCAACACATCATGACCAATTGAACACTTTATTTCCATTTTTCCTTTTTGAGGAATTTATTTCCATTTTTTTTTTAAAACCCCTCGGAGGAATATTGTGTTCCCCCGAAGGATTTATTTCCATTTTAAAATCCCGTCAATAGAATCTGAGTTTGTTCTAAACCTGTTCACTATCCGATTCCCGATATTACTTTCATTTAGTTAAAAATTTAACAACCCAAACTTATAATAAAATTGGTGTCAAATTTGACCGGATCGAACTCTTTATAAATAATTAAAATTCAGTCCGACTACGAACTTTTTACAAAATTTTACCTTTTATTTTTAACAAAAATTATTTTTTATATTTTGTAAAATAGTTTACAAATAACTATGATGTAAACAAAATAAAGTAAAAATATAAATGTGCCACGTTAAAATTGTATATAATAATATTAATTATGTATTTGTTGATATATATTTATATGATTTCGGGCGGACGAGCCGGTGTTGGGTTTTAGTATTAAAACCAAGCTCATCTCACATGTTAGTCGGGCCACAACAGTCTCAGGCGGGAGTAGGAATGGTAATTGGCCGGATTTGGATCCGATTTTAACCCATATAATCACAATTTCAAGGCTGGTGAAGGTAGATGGCGCTTATGTCAGCCTTGAAATAATGAAAATATGGGTATAGATCCGATCCAAATCTGATCCGTTACCATCCTTAGGCGGGACCGGGCCCTTATCATATATCATATTTTCTTTGCCCAACCAAACTCGTGCAGATCGGGCATGGGCGGGCCTTGCAGGTCAATCCAGGATCTAACTTTTATGTAAATACTACCAACCCAACAAATAATAATTTTATTTATTAGGTATTTATATGTTATATTTATTTTATAGGTTAGTTATATCAATACCAGTTCATTATTTTAGTTCAGTTTTCCTCTATGACCAAACCCGTAGCATAATTTACTTTTGTTGGAATAAACATGGACGCAATACAGATTGAAATCCTACACATATGTGTTACCATAGAAGCAACTGATAAAATAAAAAATCTTCTAGGTGAGCAAAAAAAAAAAGAATTTCCCTCAAGGATGGATATAAATCGTTGAATAATCATTCACTTTACGAAGAAACCAAGGAATATATTGGAAATTCTACAAGATTCATCCGTTATTTTCTTCACATGTTTTCGATCCACTGTATAAATATCCATTATTACGGATTCAAATTCCCTGACTTTGGAAATCCAAAGTCAGGGTGCATTTGGAAATCCAAATGGACGGCCCAGATTCATCAGAATGCACCTTGATTTTGGATTTCCAAAGTCAGGGAATTCAAATCCCCATTATTACCATCTATTGTTTCCTCCTACGACATTGACTTACTATTACTTCTCACACAAAGTCAGATGATGACAAGGGGTAATTGTAATTAAAAAATTGCGAGGTTGTGGTTCGAATCTCAAAATTAATAAATTTGATAAAAGAAAATGTTTCAAATTATTCTAGAAAAAAATAAAGAATTGCTGACTAGGGTTTAATATCAACAGTGAAAACCATGGACAAACGAATCACTTCGTCGGAGATCGATGAGCCAGCTCAAGCCTGCTCTCATCGCTTGGATACTCATATTTTAACTAAACCTGGTCCGAGCCTGTTAAAGGCCGAAGTTTTATAAACCGGGACTAATCTTTATATAAATACCCATGATTTGGCCCAAGCCCTGCGCGAAGATTTATTATTTTATTTATTATATATTTATATGTTATATTTTAATAATTGTTTATTTTCCTATCAAAATTTTATATTTGAAATATCGAAGACTTTAAACATGTAGTGCAATTAGATGAAAATTTGACATGTATATATATTTTTTCATTCAGTATAATAAAAATTGAAAACAAAAAAACAATTATGAACTTGGATCAAGTTTGGATGGGGCATTTTATTTAATAAAAAAGATAATAATTTGTTTTATTTCCACTGAAGGAAGCAATTTAATATATAATGAATACAGCTGCAAATAATCTATTACTTTTTCTATTATAATGGGGTGGGATACGAAATTAATAATAACTATAAAGACTTTATCAACTCAAGATAAGGACGAAGGAGAAGCTGAGGCAAGGAAAAAAAAACGAAAAAATTTGAGCAAAACAAATTCCGCTGCCGATATTCGAACCCGGAATATCTCACAGCAAATCCAGCATCAAAGAATGTTTTGCTACAGCGGATTCATTGATTAATCGATGAAAAATATATTTATAAATAGATTTTAAAAATATGAAATATTGAACTATTAGCATATGTTTTTTTTCGTATGTAGTCTGCATGTATACTAATACTTTTTATATTCTAATTAGAGCCCCAAATCAAGTTATATTTTTATAACACTCAAGTTAATAATTTGTCTCTTGTGTTTTTTTAATAAAAACATAAATGTTTTAATTTTATGCTTCGAGTTCGAAAAATCATGTTGGAATTCACAGTAAACGGAAAGCATAAGCATTGCTTTTCTCTGCAAAGTTTTTTTGCCTGTAAAGGTTTATTAGACAACATTAAGCCATTTAACCATTTACTTACACCCATTTAGAGGAATATGACATTAATTTTGCCATTCAATTTCTCATGGAAAACAAGTGTTCATTTCATTCTATAATTTGTGATTACAGAAAAAGAATCATTTTCCTACAAATTCTCATTGACATTTCAAATTCTTTATTAGCCATTTTTATACAACTATGACCAGAGCTGAAATAATTTTTAATTCTTATAGTCTAATCAATTGCAAGCAGCGCGAAATATTCGTAAAACGATAGCCAGTTTGCGAAAAGGATTCCTATGTATCGTGATAACTTGTCTTCTGGGTTGATATCTACATGTAAGCGTGACATTCTTCTCCAACACATTAACCGAAATAGATTCCATATCTGCCAATTAATACGTGTGTTAAAAACTCGGAGTTTTTACACAAACAGTTATTATATGAAGCCAAGCAGCAAAATTCAGATAGCAGATATTTAACTAGTGGTGACAATCAATGGGGACCAATTTTAACAAAAGGACACAAACAAAAATGGTGGATAAAAGAAAAAGAAACTAAAGGCTGCCATTAAAGTTGCCAACTTTTCCAGTCCAAAACTTGGCCAAAACCTCAAAGTTCAAATTCAATGAAAAAATAAGAACAATGCATAACAGCTAAATGACCTTTCTGATCAAATTCAATAGGAAGGTCCACTTTTGGCAATTTAAAATCCTATCTTAGACCAATTCAACCATCAAAGTTAACTAACCGTTGGAATAATAAAAACGCTTGCTTACTGTTCATTTTCGACATAATTTCAGCCACTCTCTTTTGACATTCAGCGCATCGAATATCTGCAGAAAGAACAACTTCCTGAACCTGCTTGCAACAAAAAAACAACTATTTCCGCTAAAATTCGACAAAAAAAAAAATCAAAACTAAATCATAATTGTAAAGGAAGGAGTGAGAATACAAACAAGAGGGACTGATATAGATTCAACAGAGGCAAGGCTTCTGGGAAGAAGAAGCATGCTCTTTGGCTTCTCCTTTGACCAATCAGCAAGTGCCATGTATCTTCTCTTCTGTTATTGTGCAATCTTCAACAACAAAGATATTCATTCATATATACAAGATTGGTAGGAAGTTATAATCTCAACTTGAACATAGAAAAAGAAAGACAAAGACGGACACAGAAAAAGATCTAAGAACAGCTTCTTCTGTTGTAGTGATGGAAAGATCTCATCTTTTTTAGATATTGGAGAAGAAAATACAACATACTCAAGAAAATATGAACAGGAACATAGTAAAGTATAATATGCCCTAAAAGGTCCAATTTTATGCATAGTTCTCAAAGATTCTTCTCCACTGAAGAAGGCCCACCTACCCGTGTCTGAATTTTCTCCCTTGCAATTATTCTAGATGGATTACTTGCAGCATCAAACAATTACCTTAATTTCAACATTTACTGTACTTATGAGTCATGTCATAGGGGAGGGGGGTTGCCCCACAACTCCACTCAGTTAATACTTGAGATACTTCTTAGTTTCAGTTTTCACCATAACAGTCAAACTCTAGCAGATACAAAAAAAGCTTTTACAAACTGATTTTGATTGTTTAGCAACTTACAACAAAAGTACCCAAATCAAGCAACTACTCTGTTGTTTTCAGCAAATTGTACCCTGCTAGTTCATTGAATGTACCCTATTTGATGATTCGGTAGTGATTTAGAACACAACTGTAGAGCTGTTACAACATCAATATCCATCATGCTAAGAACGGCAAAATCATAAGATACACACAAATGGATATATTGTACAAGGAAACAAATTACCTCAGATAAAACATGAAGCTTAGAGGCTCAAAGCTCAGCAAAAACTGGGACTATGGTCAAACAAGGTCATTTTAGTGACACGTGGACACTTGCAGAACTACAATTGAGCAAGCATGTCATTCTTTAAAAACAGAAACACACAAAATTACTCATTTTAGCATATATAATAATGCTTATAGCTTGATCAAGAAAATTGACAAAGGTTGAAGGATGAGATTTATTATTGCTAAAGAATATACAAATTACTGGAAGCTGAAATCCTGAAAGGAATAAATCAATTATAGAATGGCTGTGAGATCACCCAAAATTGCTGCCTGCTAGTGCCAATTAAAACAGGCTACTATTACATAATATCATCTAGAAAATGAGCAGACTTGGATGTTGTTAACTGGTTATCTTTGAATCAGTACTCAAACTAAAGCTAAGTGCATCCAATATACACCATTGAAAAACAAAGACCAAAATAAATAATAATTTAACCAAATATAGGAATTCACCAAAGGAAACTATCACCTAGACATAACCAAGCTTGTAAGAGGCTGTGCAGCAGAACCAAACAAAGAATCGCCCATGTACTTGCAATTTTCGTGATCAAGATCGACTTTGAGATTAGCCAAAAGCTGTAAACTTTCGAAGCCACTCGATCGAATTTCTTTCCAGCTCCTACTGCCATTGCTTTTGTGCCCACCACTGCTACTACGCCTTCTCTTCTTCGATGAGTTCCACTTTAACAAGGTGAGAGTATCATCCTTTGAGATGTCAAAAGCAACTTCTGAATCACTTCCATTTCCACTCCCAGAATCGGGCGAATGATCTCTGGACCCCACTTTAGATTTTTCCGCGGTTTGAACTGGTCTGGTTGCATCAATTTTGATATCTGGCTTCTTGTGGGATAAGGATAAAGAAGTTACTATATCAGGCATTTCTTTTATCTGTATCCACCGATTTCCGAACCATTCTCGGGATTTCCTTAGCTGTGCAAGGCCAAAGACTGAATCTTGCTGCTCTCCTGCAAAAGACAGAACAACCATCAGAACCGAAGCTAAGAAAGAAAAAACATTATGACATCAAAAGGTTGTGTAAAGATGTGATTTATACCTGGAAAGTAGACGTGAACTCTATCATCAGATTCTATCTGAACAACAATGCCTTCCTGCCACACATCATTTCGCCAAACATCTACAGAAGTTCCGGCATCTATGGCAGCAGCACACGAGGCTGGACCCTTATCGGAATCCTGGTGAGGGCGAATCATAGCCCTTCCAGAAATCCGAATACCCAATTTGTCAGGAACCGCAATTCTGGTAGCTAAAACCCATTCCTGCAACAACAAGTAAAATATCATGTAGTTGAAGGCTTGAAGCTATAATACACAAGTTATTCACGACTAAAATCACAGTTGCGTTTATGAAATGCAAAAAGTATGACAGAATCAACACACACCTCTAAATTGTTGCACTCTTCATCTGCATCTTTGATATCTCGGTATCTGACTTTCATTTTATTTTTGTGTCTCTTAAGTATCAAAGCCCTGAACCAACAACCTCTAATCCCACTATCCTGTGAAAGCACTTCAACTTCCACACCAACTTTAAGATGCTCAGAAGGATTCTGCTGTGTCTCAGTTTTTGACAAGCGAGAAGCAGAATCTTCTCCATTTGAACTGCATATTTTCTTTCTGCTTTTGCGATCTACCAAACCATTTTGTACATTATGCATATCCACCATTGTTGAGCCAATGTGAATCTCAGCTTCTCTTGATAGACAACGTCTCTTCCTAGGTCTGATCCCATCATTTATGTCGGCTTCTGGTATCAGGTCATCAGCAAGCTGCTGACTATTTGCCTCACCATTTCTAGGAGAAGACAAACACATATATCTAAGTATTTCTTGTTTCCAGTATCCTTTAACTTGAGTAATATCGAAGGGCCTCGCTTCTTCATTCTCAAACAGCTTGTGACAGACAAATGGATTCAACATTGTATTTCTTGCTTCCTTTAGAAACTTATCGAAGTGCAGGGGACTGAGGACAGTAGCCGTTCCATCTATGCATTCAATGCTGAGATCTTGAAGACAAAGAGAAAAGAAAATCTCCCTGTCAATATATTTGCGAGACAAAGCAATACCAACCTCATCAATTTTATGAAACCACCGTACCAAGACCATCTTGCTCCCTTTAGAGTCCTCATACATGTCTTCCAAGTATGCAACAAGTTGTTTGTCATCCTCGGCTAAGATATATACGAAGTCACAAACCTACAAGAATATTTTAAAGAAATCGAAACAACTTGAATGAGTGACTAAGAAACAAGTTCAATGATACAAAGAAGATGATTAGAAGGAACAAATGCACTCACAGAAATTTCAACACCGTTACGACAAAAAGATTGGTAATGCTTTCGTCTTTTCCTGCATGCCCAAGGTGATCCTAGCCATGAAAATTCATGTGTATGACCTCTTAGCTTCTTTTGTTGAGAGTCCTGAAAATCAATATAAAAATACTCATTTAAATAAAAAAATATAGATATAAGTATAACTGAAGAGAAAATACTCATATAAATAAAATATATATATAAAACTGAAGAACAATAGTATTCAAAAGCAACACAATAAACAATGAAAAGCCATACCTTAAACTTTTTAATGTTCAACCCAGAGGAATCATCCAATGAACCAGCAAGGTGCGATGAATCGACCAACTGTGCATCTGGAAAGAAACGTTAAAATCAAAATTAAATGAGTTATCGCATCAGAAAAGGTTAAGCTGGCAAAAGAAAGAAAACCCTTATTTTGAAATGAAGAAGGAGAATAATAATCTAATAAAAAGGATAAGAGCAAGGGAAGTAACTGTTTTGTATTTGGAAAAAATCCGGTTGAACAAGAAAGAAAGTAATGCTAATAATGAAAATGATTCACGCACAGATAAAATATACAACCAAACAAACACGACAAAACAAGTTACAAATATTACAGAAAGGAAAAATCCACAACATCATATAAGAAATACATAAAAATAAAGCAAGAAACTTAAAATTGTGGGAAGCATGAAAGACCGGAATAAGATTCAATATAAGAGTGGATAGACTCAATTTACACAACAAATTTCATTCGCTTATGTAAACGTAATAAATTTTCATGAAAGATCTTAACCTAGATATTGAAGCCACAAGGATCCGATGCTGTCAACCAGCTCTTTAAAATTGATTTAATATTCCTGCAACCCAGATCATTGTCAGTTTGCAGTAACATGACACCACACCACAAATACGAGATGATGTTTAAGTTAAGGTCATTGTTCACAGACAATGGAATTAAATAGGAAGGAGACGAGACAAGGTATAAAGGGACCCAGTAGCAATAACTCTGAAGAATGTAATCAAAGAAAACAAATTTGATCTATAGATTTTAAGTGATGGAAATTCCAAAACAAAAAACCATGCTTCCATGGGAACAAATTACTACCCACTGTAAAGATGAAAATAACTGAAATATTCTCAACAACATCCTATGTTTATAGGTCAAAAACTTTGGATAAGGAATCCTTGCAGCTCCAAAATTATCAATAACCACAAAAAAAGAGAGGGAGATGGGAAGAGAAAGACGCAGAAGCAGATAAACTGACTAGTTAAGAAGATGATACACAAGGATCCGCACGACAATATCTGCAGATTTGTGTTTTTCCCAAACTCAATTTGTCAACTCAAAATCATTGTAAAACACGGAAATTCACCGTCTTTACTTGAAAAAGGGCAACCAAGGGCTCCGAATGAATCAAAATAAGAAAAGAGGCAGAAACTGTTTTACAAACTGAAATAATCTATTTTCATAAACTCCATACCGTTAATAGGTCATACGTATGAAAGAAAATTTCTGCAGAGAAAACCAGAATCTCACAAAACTCAATTTTGAAGACAAAAATCTAAAGAAAGAATTTTCGATTCTCAAATGTACCTGAGACGACGGAATTGAGCCAGTCAATCACATCACTTCTGGACTTGGGCCTGGAAGACGGTACCATGGAAAACAAAGGCGAAGTATTCCTGACAACAAAACGATAAGAAATAAGTTTCAAGCTCTTCTCTTTCCCTTTTACGGCCAGATCTAATCCCCCATCCATCTTCTTCAAATAATAGAAGATCTCTCTTCTTCCTTTATCGCTTTTCACCTCCTCCCAGCTAACGTAACCCAACGACTCCACATCCGGCGGCGACCTTAATCTATCCATGAATCGAACACCGACGGCGAATCGGAAGAACACGCAGAGAGCCTAGGTTTTGGATAACGATGAGATTGCTCTCTCCCTCTCTTGTATGAGGTTTTTGATTGTGAGATAACTAATTTATTTTGAAGGATTTTAGAATTGAGGGAACCAGGGTTTGGAATCTCAATTTGGGAATGAGATGAACGGTTGCGATTTAATCTACTAATATGCCACGATGGAAAATTGGAAACGAGATGGAAACTGCGAGGATTTCAATGGAGGGAATCTGGTTCCTAAACTACCCTTTTAAATTGATAGAAACTACCGTTAAGCATTTTATGTTTTTTATGTTCACTTTTATAAAAGCAAACTCGAACTCTAAGTGATTGTTTCTTCAAATTTATGGTTTGTGATTTATAATTTAAAGGTATTTTTTTTAATTTTTAAGGAGTTTAAAAATAAGTAATTAAGTGTTTCTGTAAAACGATTTTTAAATCATTAAAAGTGTTTCTCAAAATTGAATTTTAAGTTACTTTTAAGTTGTTGAATATTGAAAAGATTATAAAGTATATGTTTTATAAAAGGGCATTTGGTTTTGAATATAATATAGGGGTAATATTGTAATTTGTTTGGTCAAAAAGTAAACTTGAAAAAAAATCACTTTTTAAAAGTAAGTATTAGTTACTTCTTACTTTTTACTTAAAAGTAACTTTTTTAAGTTGAAAAAAGTTTAGAGAAACACTAAACTAACTAACTTTTAATTTAAAATTCTACTTTTAAGCAAGTTTAACTAACTTTTAAGTTTAGAAAAACACTCCCTAAATTTTTTTTGCACTTTGTCAATCGATTATTTTTGAAAAAAAACATAGTTAATCGTTCTAATATTAATTGTTTTATGCATGATAATCTATCCTAAACTTGTACGCAGAGCCATCGAAAATGATCGATAGAAATATGAATGACTCGTTATATTTCTCGAAACAAAGAAAATGTAAGCTAAAGATGAAACATAAATTATAATCAATTAAACTCTCTTGGGAACTTGAAAGTTACTTTTGTTATAAAAAAAAATATCATCATTTTGTCCTATATAAATTCATTGATCTAATCATTATAAAGGGTATTATTTTTAAAAAAACAAATTGCTCGTTTCGTTGGTGGAATAGCTATTCCGCGGAATAAGAGAAAAACGAATGAAAAAAGGTGGGGTGTTTGCCTAGAGCCGGTCATCGGGATGGAATAGCTATTCCGAGTAGGGATGGCAATGGGCCGGATCTGGATCTGATCTGGACCTATATTTCCATCATTTCAAGGCTGACACAAGTACCATCTACCTTGGACCAACCTTGAAATGATGGAAATATGGGTCCAAATGAGATCCAGATCCGGCCCACTGCCATCCCTAATTCCGAGCTATCATACAACTCATGGAATAGCTATTCCCTTTTCGACGGGAGGAATAGCTATTCCATGAATTATATGATAGCTGGGAATAGCTATTTCATCCCCACGACGGGTTTTAGGTAAACATTTATTTTTTTGTATTCGTTTTTCTCATATTCCGCGGAATAGCTGTTCCGCCAACCAAACGAGCCCAAAAAGTATATGTAATCTTATAACTAACACAGGAACTCTGTCAATCATTTGATCTATTATTGAATCTATTGGATATATAATTTTTTTCCGCTTTAATAATGTGCACTAACTTGCAATATTCATTAAGTGGTATGCGGTTATTTGTTATTAATGTCGTTGCTAATAACTTGTTCTCTCATAAATAGTTACATATCGTAATAAAACATTCTAAACATTATTTCAATTGCAAATAAGAAACATCGATTGTTGTATGAGTTTTCAAATAGATACCTACATTTTTTACAAACAACATATAATTTGAAATTCATCGTTTGTAGATACAAAATAAATTTTACATATGCACCATACATAATACATTTTATATATGCACGTCATAGCTACAAATATAAATAATTGCCACAATTTAGTATCGTTCTTTTTGAAAATTACATTTCACCACATGAGACAAGTATATGCTTGTTTCCGAGAAAAATAAATTTGTTAATTTTGCATGTTATTTATGTCATGTTTCAATTTGCGGATTATATTGTCAACCCTTAAATATTGTGTTAATTTGAGTAAAAAAATGGATGAAATGTCCAGTTATAAAATTCATAAAATTCAAATGGTTTTCCTGAAACAAATAAACAAAAATACAGATGAAAATGAAAGCGGACAAGGTACAAGTTGAAGATGGAAGTGGTGCCCGCAATTTCCGCGATTTGAATAAGGAAACTTGTTAAGTCAATTTGCCAGCTGGCATTCAAATAGATTGCCTTTTTTATATTGATTGATTTATTTTATTATGTTTTTATTTATTTTATATGATGAGCTGAAAATGTCAATTGCACTCCAAAAATTGTACATTAACTAATCAAAATATCCATATACTAGTTTGTGGTGTTGCACTAAGATGTGGATATATATTTATATATTTCAAGCAAAACCACATCTTATTGTTTTCTTTTATTTACTTATTAAATATCAATCAAAATTTATTTTATTATTATAAGACAAAATTAATCCTTCCCGGACGTTAAAATCTAGATCATATTTTAGTTTGTATATCAAATAAAGTGTTTTGGTGGTTAATACATTTGATTCGAGTTTATTTTAGTTAGATTTAGATGTGCACATTCAATCGTAGCATAAGTGGTAAGTGTAGGTTTACTCTCTATTTTATTTTATTTTTTTGATAAATATCTGTTTATGGATTTTGTTAAAGATTCTCAAGATTATGTTAATGCATTTGTTTTTATTTCAGATTTTGCATGGGATTCAAATAGGGTAACATTGAGATTTACCTGTTTTCATTTTTTTTTCCGTGATTCTATGTCATGAATTCTGAATCTTTACTAATGGTAGAGATAGAAAAATCCATACAGAATCTTGAACAATAAAATTTGGCGTATATCAATTAAGAGTATTGGCATGAGGTTTAAGCATTTGTTGGCAATCTGTTTGAGATCAATGTGCATGTAAAAGACAATATTCATTTTTCGGAAAAGAAACATGTCTGTTTAGTTTTATGATAACGTGATTTTGCAACTTCACTTTGACAGTAAAAATGCATAGTCTTTTACAGTCCAACATGCTTGAAGTAACGAAGACTGTTGATTTGAATGTGTTGCTGACAATATTTCACCACGAAGTAGAAGAATCATGCTCAAGGATTGACAACCTCAAAATTATACAGTAAATAATTCTAATTTGATTGATGCCACCACCCGACCAGTCCAAACAAAGGTCCGAGTAGTCTGAACAAAACAGAAACGAAACCGAATTACTTGTGTGAAATATCAACGAATCCTAAACGAAAGAAACTTAGGATAGGAATGTTACAACCTGGTTCCCTTGACTACTAAATTCACATTATAAAAAAAATCCAGACTCTAAAGTTATAAAATAAAGTTTAGGAGATTAAACAAGGATAAAAATATTATATATATAAAAGAGAACATATTCTCCCCAGACGAATTGGCAGATGCACGGTTACATCATATAGTTATCCCATTAGGATCAATCTTCGAATTCGTGCATATGATCTAGAAGGTAGTTGGCCGCCAGCTCCTCGTTCTTGTTGCATGCAAAGAACACCTCTAATACAAGCGCCCGGTCGAAACCCATTGCTTCGAGCTGAAAACACGTAACAAGCGATAAATTCAAAAAAAAAAAAAAAAAGAGATGATCCAAATTGATACCATAGTAGTTTTATAACGATCTTTAGACCAAGTCCAATGGTTCCCCATTTTGGAGAAATGAGAAATGGTCAAGTCCAACCATTCCTCATATGATATATCCCAAAACAGGATTCCCTATGGAATGATTATTATATTAATATATATTCTTAGTTTTTTTTATTTTAATTTGTTTGATACTTTTTTGGTTATTGAGAATAGATTTGATGTAAAGAAATTAATATAATAATGATAAAGTAATATCACTTTATGGAAATCTGAAATGGGGAATGGAAAACGGGGAAAATAGTTGAAGTAAAAACACTGCAGATCCTGCAAAATAGAGTTTGGGGAATTGAAAATGGAGAAAACGGTTGGACTTGCTCTTAACCACCTGAACCTGGCCTGAAATGCCACCCTCAACTTTTAAACACACCTTGTTACCCCCTCAACTTGCAAAAATGCACCAATTTGCCCCCTACAACTATAAAATAATGCACTAGTTTGTCCAATAAAAGCCAAACACGTCAACATCTGGTGGAGAGAGAACAACGACTTATTTGAAAAGTCAAATCAATCAAAAGTTGACACGTGGCATTCAAGGGGAAAATTAGCCCATTTTTTACAAGTTGAGGGGATAACGGAGTACATTTGAAAGTTGAGGGGCAGTTGACTTTTTGGGTCAAATTCACGGGGCCAATGATGTATTACACTATCAGTACTAACAATCTCGGTAAAGAATGTCATCAACAATATTGAGACAAAGAAGGCATATAAGGCGGAAAGGTTGATATATGAGCACAGGCATAATGAAATTCTACAATCAATGATAATAGATATTAATACTGTAATACGCTGAATAAAATTCTTTGATAGATGGCTATGCACGCCCTAAAATATATAAGAGAAACTTACCCGATCTATAGCTTCACGTTCCTCAGGTGTAACTGCTATCGATTGAGGCACAGCTCCAGCGAGCTGGCCCAAAATGTTCCTGCAGCGCACATTATTGATAGATGAGCACATGATGCATATCCTTAATGCCATCAACACCAAATCTTACCCTTCTCCACCTTCAGCAGGTTCATTAATTAGGCGAAGAAAATCTGCCTGATGCTCTTGAATAAGCCTCACTAGATGAGGATTTTGTTTTCCTAACTCTTGAAGCATAGGCTGCAGATATATGTTTAAAACCAATTATTCCCCAAATTTGAGATAAACAAATTAATCAGGTTGTAAAAAGCTGAGGATTATTGACCTGCAATATCTGTGGATTAGCTTGCACCATAGCTCTCAATGCTTGAAACTGACAAAAAAAGAAATTTTGGATTTCAATACCCACGAGTTGAATAAGTACCAAATAGTGAGAGCGAGAGAGAAAGAAGAAAGAGAGACATGAGACCTGTTGACTGTTCCGCAAAAAATCGAGTGTACCAGCACCAGCAGCACCTGAACCCATATTGGGAAGGCCCTGAACACATGGAAACAAGAGGTTAAAGCACATCAAAGCAGTAGCTCCAATCGATGTGAAACTTATTAATAACGTCTGGTAATGCAATTTACTTGTGGGAAAAGATCCAGAGGATTGGCATTGGGCCCCGCAGGAGGAATGGGTGTTGGTTGGGCAGGCTGCTGAGCTTGGGCGGGTGGATTTGTAGGTTGACCACTAACTGGGATGCGAGCTACAGGTGGAGCTTCAGGTTGCTCAGGAATACCCTGACATTTGCAATTATCAGAGAGAACGGTATATACATAGAGAAGCAGGAATGAGTGATTAGAAAAGGAAACTTGAAAAAAATCATGCAGATCAACATTTTGAATTCGAACAGAGTTATACAACCACAAATTATCTTTTCAGGAAGTTGAAACAATGGCCCACGAGAAACCAGAGAAACCCACCAGCGGGCAAAGAAAGCAACATATGCGAGTCATATAAAACAGCAATTCGATCAGGCAATCTTTGAGGTCAAATGATGGTTAAGAAGCTATTACATGGAATAAGAATGAAAAAACAGAGACTGCAAGAATAAATTGAGTAAAAAGATCAAATTTATACATGGATGAAAAGATCAAAATTTGGTGAAAGGAAATACAGAACAGAGGCAGACATGGATGAAAGTAGTGTCAGAAGGTGGAACTGTTATTCAGTATTCACTAAGATGATGATTGACAGGAACTAAGATGAACTTAGGTACCCTTGATTTACATGGCCTATCACAATTCACTACTATCCCACAATAAAAGACCAATTCATCATATTGGCTCGAGGGGAGGCCCGAAAATACTCAAATTAATTTAAATGGAAAGGCGAAAGAAGATCCATATAGCCTATCACAACTATCCCACAATAAAAGATCAATTCATATGAATTGGCTTGAGGCACAAAATACTCTTTGAAGCAAATATGAATAGCATATTGGAAAAAGTAGTTTTAGCCTGTTAGGCCCCTAACTTTACCATCTATTTTAGCTCCCTCAATGAACAATATTCGGTTAAATTAAGTGCTAAGATCTTAACTTGTTCAATTTATGATGCATATGCACCATCATCTATGGACAAAAAAGAAAAATTAATCTCGCAAAAGCTGCCTACAGGAAAACTACAGCATGTGTTTGTGCCACACTTGTGCCTCTGAAACAAAACTTAAATAAATCTACCAAAGGAAAAAAGAAGGCCAAGCATATAATTACACCACATAACTAAAGGCTAAATAACTTCCATAAAGGAAATGCACTTACAGAATACAAATATTCAACAGCTCTCTCAGGGTTGTTAAAAGCAGCACGAAGTGCACGAACAACTGTATCTCTGTCCCAGGTTCCTCCTCCCATATCAATAATTTGCTGGATTGTTCCCTCTAAGTTGGTTCCAGCAACTAGATTAGAGGCTGCCTGACCATAGACATCAGACTCTGACCTGATTTAAACAAAAAAGAAGGGAACTTCAGAAACAGCCATGCTAAACCAACAAAATGTAGGTTATCTTAGTTATGGGGAGATCAATTGAGAAGACATACACAGCAGCAGAAGCTGTTGGTGTAGGTGTGGGAGCAGGTGCAGGTGTGGGAGCAGGAGCAGGAGCAGGAGCAGGTGCAGGAGTTGCAGCAGGAATAGAAGTAGGCCTGTATAATTGATATTAAAACAAGAAGAAAAGAAGATTACACAAGCAAAGCAATATCCTGTATAGCCCATAATCCCAAGTAAAAAATTCATCTCAAGACACATACGGTGCTGAAGTTGGTGCAGGAGCCTGGGATGCTGTTGAAACTGGAGAAGCAGTTTGTGATGCCTGCACAGAGATCTTCATTGTACTAACTTTTTATATATCAAAAGTATGCACAAGTTTAGCATTGCAGCACTTACAGAACTCTGTCTATGTAAGACCAACAAAGAAAAAATCTTCAGTGAATTTTTGATAGAAAATAAATACTGGTCAGAAATCCCTTCTAAATCATGCTATGTGTTTATGAAAAAAAATACATACACCAACAATCATATTGCTACAGAAATAAGGAAATGCAAGTTCCAGAAGCTCATGATATCGGAAAACTATGGAAATGCAAATTCCAGAAGCCCGAGATATCGAAAATTTATGTCTAGTTACACAAATACATCAGATTTAAATTAAAAATTGCAAAATAATGTTCACAGTACCAAGAAATTTCATATATGATAAATATAGACATACTCCCAAGATATGATTGCATAGCTAAGAACTACATAGAAACCCTTATTAAACACAAGTAATGAAAAGCATACACATACATTCCTGTTAGAAGCAACCGTAGTTGAGCCTTCCCCAGGTGAGCTCTTACTCTGGCATTGTCAAAACACACAATTAATATCAAGTCGAATAGATAATGACAATAGCAGCAGCATTTTTACAAGTATGAATTTGGCAGGGGTGATTTACACTCAAAATAATCTATGAGGGTTCTTAGACTCAATTTCAGATGTGTATTGCTGCTTGAGTGTGATTAACAATATGATACAATCATAGTAATACTTCACTGAGGAAAAACTCATGCAACTAGCACCATCATATCATCAACCCAATCAGACAAGTCATAATACATATGTATACATATATAAAGAGAGAAAATACTATGAGCTTTACACACCTTTGACAACATTATAACTACAAAACTATTTTCGGCGACATTGTTTTCGCTGATTGTTGTCTGGTCCTTAAGGACCTTTCCTTGATGAATAAGCATCTGCTGCCCAGCAGGGTAAATAGCTGCTCCTTGAGTAGTTTCAATGTTCTTTTTTACATCAGCAATCTGCCCAAATCATCACAAAAGTAAGCTAATTTAGACGAATAAATAGAGGGATGCAGCATAAGGTAGCAAAAATAACATAGCAACTATAATATGTGGTGATTTTAGTATCAAGCTATCAACAATATTTAATACTCAGACAAGGATGGGATGGGATGGGATGGGATGGGATGGGAAGGAAGACTGAACAATTACCAAGCAACTTCAGTTGTTTGGATATACAAGTACATGGAATTATGCATAAATCAGCTTTTAAAATCATAAAGTTGCATACTATGTCTAACATAACACCCTAGAAGAAAACAGAGCACAATGCATATACTGCAACAGATGACTTTCCAATCAGCCACGCAACTACTGAACAATACTGATCAATGGCAAAACGTAGCATAAACATCAATGGCAAACAGATAATCTGCCTTCAAAAGGCATAAATTAGAATCCCACTATAATAATAAAGACACAATTTAACTCCAAACCTGACATTCATATTCCCAGATACTCAAATACATACTCCTACTACAAAAGCATCAGTCAGTAGAACCATAATCAGTCCGAAACAGTAATTCAGCATCAATAAATAATCCGAAAAATTAAATCCATGAATATCACCAACTGGATACACCCAATCATAATAATTTACCAGAAGAGTAAAAACATTCACCTACCTCCATACATAATTGTTACACAGAAACAGGCAATCAGAGAACAAAACGAAACCCTAATACAATTGTGTAAAAACAAAAAGAAGAATCGGAAAAAGGGCATACAGAGTCTTCAGGTTTAACTTCAAGCTCGAAGGTAGAGCCCTTCAACGTCTTAACGAAAATCTTCATATCTGAGGTTGTTCAAGTAGTCTCCTCCTCCTTGTTGCTTTAGTCGTCTTCTACTCTCCGATCTCTGTACTCTAGAATTCGCTCGCTGATCCACAAGGGTTTTGATTAATTAATTTTTTATATATATTTTATTTTATTTTATTTAATCATAACACAAGAGGCAAGACATACACGACTCACAAGAAAGGAATATCCGAGGGTGCTAATGTCATTTCCCTTTAAATGACGTCGTTTCGCTTCTTCCGTACAGTGTGTCAGGATTACAATTACTAATTAACTGAGTTGAGATGTATATCAAGATTTGCTTGGATGGCATGATCTTTGTCCGGCCATGCTGTCAATAATATTAATTCAATAGGGAAACTATATGGGAACCGAACTATACAAATCAGAAAAAATTTAAAATGCAGAACAATTGAGAATTAAACAATATGACAAGTAAATTCACAAAAAACAAATACAAGATTGTGAAAGGATGCAATATAAACATGGAATATCCGCAAAGAAGGGGTGTTTCAATTGACAGGGAGATTGAAAGGGCTATTGTAGAATTATTGGTATTTTGAAATAAATTAGAACAATTACGGTCGATGAGATTTGGGTTTCTTCCTCAAAATACAATTACCTTAAACAAAGTATGTTAAAAGTCTATATTCATTTCATTTATTTTTTTATATGTTAGTCGATTTTATATATCCATTTTTTCAAACAAATCCTCGCCATTATAATCTGTCTCATCCCTCAATCATACAAATATCAAATTCGATTAAACTTAAAATTAAAGTTGTTTAACTAATACTTGTAACTTTTAAAAAATGTGCCACTCATAATTTATATTTTAACGTTGCATAATACAAGTCATTTTGCTCACTACTTAATAGACCTGTTCGTCGGACTGGCCGGGCCGGGCTGGGCGGGTTTTTTAATAAAAATATTAACCCAAGCCCATATTTTAGAATTTCGGTCTCGGACCAGGCTTAGGCCGGGTTTACAAGATTATTCCCATGCCCGGCCCGGGCCCGCGAATATTTTTTTTTATTATGAACTTTTTTATTAAATTAAATAGAAAAAATATAAAATAAATCAAAATATATTTAAATTTTAAACATAATTGCATTGTTTACTTAAAATCTTTAATATTTGGTAAAATTTATTCAATCAAGTATATAATTTAATAGTATAAAATATAAAATTTTAAAATAGTTACAAATTTAATATATAAATATATAATAAAACAAATAAAATTATTCGTCGAATCGGGCTTGGGTATTTATATAAAAACCAAACCCGACTCATAAAAATTCGGGCTTTGACGGGCTTGGGCCGGGTTTTTGAAAAAAATAAGTGTTAAAACCCGGCCCGTTGAAGCGGGCTTAGGCCGGGCCGGGCGAGTAATCCGACCCGCAAACAGGTCTACTACTACTTAGGTTATAGGTGATTATAAATTGGATTAGTTTAATTGATGATTTTTCAAGTGATCGATGAGAAGGAACAATTTTTGAATTTATGGAGTCAATCAATAACATAAAACAGATAATCCTTTCTTTTTTTTATTTGTAATTAATTAATTGATCAAATTTTTTTGCTACTTAATTCCTACGTACACGGACATCAATGGCTTGATTTTTCTATTGTAAAATTAAAAAAATAGTAATATTCGTAACACAATGTTTACATTCAACATTTGTCATCACTGCAGACAATATCACTATTGTAGTGTTGTTGATGTTAACAATCGCGTATGAAATCTATATTGTATTTTGGGAAAAAAATCCTCTGTCCTTAATTATGTTCCCAACCCTGTCCCCTCTAATCAGATAATATTATGTGTCAACTTTTATTATATTTTAATTAAAAAAGTAGAAGAGAGAAATTAATAATTATTAAAATATAATAAAAATTGACACGTGACATTATCTGATTGGAGGGACAAGGTTGGGGACAGGATTTGAGGACAGGGGATTTTTTTCTTGTATTTTGCATGGGCTTGCTCCCGTAAGCCCAGATATTGATTGATTAACAGGTTGAAAAAAGTTGGGGCATTTTTCAATGACGCAGTGGTAAAAAGAATATAATTTAGTCAAATTATCTCTCATTCAAAAGAAATTTTAACTAATTATATTTATTTATAATTTTATCTATTTTTATCAACAACAATCTTCTTTCTTAATTAATTTAAATTTCTTAATTTAAAATGATCATATTTCCCAAGCCGTTAATTTTTTCAAACAATTCTTTAAAATATTTTATTCGTTTCAATTTTATTTTTCAAACAATATCCAGCTCGATATACTTTTGACAAAAAACATTGAAAATTAAAATTGGTATAATTTATATTATACGAGTTTGCATTTTGGTATAATGTTCATTATACCATATTTCTTTATACGTGATTTTTTTCATGTGATATAATGCGGATTATACGAGTTTATGATTTGGTATTATGTTTACTATACCAGATTTTTGGTATAAAAAATTTTGGTGCAATAATCATTATACCAAAATACAAATTGGTATAACATGAAGTATACCAATTTTTGCCGAAAGTAGTTGGATCTTGTTTTAAAGATAAAACGAAACAAACAAAATATTCTAAAAAATCGTTTCGAAAAATAAAAGATTTGAGAGATATAGTCGTTTTAAATTAAGAAATTTAAACTAATTAAGAGAAATGCTTGTTGTTGATTATGATGTTATTCACGGGTTAGAATTGGAAAATATCATAAGACAAAATTACAAATAAATGTTGTTTGGAATAAAATTACAATTAAATCTAATTAATTAGCATTCCTTACGATTCTCCAATAAAATTTTGTTCCTTTTAACTAAGGTGTAACAAAAAACTTGTCAATATTGCAAAAAAAAAAAAATTGAAGTGAACTAAATTTGATGTAATTTAAATTTTCCGTTGAGGAAAATTGAAGTTCAAAGTCGATGCCGAAGTACTGAAATTAGATTTATAAGCCCTAGAGTAAATAAATGGTTCATTCGGCTTAATTATTGTAGTCATTGTTAATTGTTATTAATTATTTAATTTTCATCGAAAAAAGTTATAAACAATTGTATGCTCTTGATTACAATTGCAATTTAATATTGAAAAAACAAAAGAAAAAAAGAAAGATTTTCATGCATTTTTTCAATCCAGCACTAAATTTATTTTCACTATTTCATGACAACACGATAACTTTAATTACCATTTATTAAGTAAAAGTAATTAAATGAATAACTTATAATTCAGTTTTCAATGGAATTACAAAAACGCATATAAAGTGCACAAACAAAACTTTCTTACCCGTCCAAATTAGGGATCGATTCAAATATGAGCAGGGTCAAGATGGATTCATATGAAAATCTACTTTTATGCATTGGATTCGGATCTGGTCCGACGGATTCGTTAAATCTATAAAGTTAATATCCATATACAGATCCGTTGAACTTCATGGATCTGGATTTGGAACAGAACCAAAACGAATATATAAGAATTTTTAATTTCAATTGTTTTCTTTCGTAAACCAACATGTCTCATCACTTATATTTTTACATATGCTATATTTGAATTTATTTATTAGATATAATTACATGTTAAAATTATTATCGCCCGTACCCACATTTTTTCTTACATTTTACAATAAAATAATTATTTGCAACTCATGAACTTTAATGTATTTTCTTCATTTAAACTTATATCAGTTTTTTTTATCATTGCTTTAATTTCACATGTTTCAACAAAAAAAATTGATTACATGATTTATAATACTTTTTTTAACATATAGTTTAAGTGAAATATTTTCATTTTGTAAAGTTAAAATAAAATATTGATCTCACGATGTTGAAGTTTTCACTAAAATTAAATGTTAACCGTATGTAAAAAAATATGTTTGTAGATGTCAAACCTAGATTCACACAAATCCATGAGGTATGAAATATAAAATCAAATCCTAACAAACGGACTTGGATCACCGGACAGAATGGAAGATCCATGTCTATCCCTAGTCTAGATTTGTCTTGCATAAATAATTGCGTAAGTTTCACAACAATTAAAATCAAATAAATCTAATATCCAACAAAATTCTAATTAATTATATATTTCCCCACAAATAAAGGTAGAGATTTTTTTTGGGTACAATAAAGCAATAACTGGAAATTATGTGCCCTAAAAGAATGTATACAGCAAGAACAGATTCGTCGCAAAATCCTGGTGCAATCCACCCCATCAAAATGCGAACCAATTTTCATTTACTTAATCCTAATTCTACATTAATCTAGTATTAATTCCTGTCAAAAATAAAAAAATCAAATCAAATATGAGAATAACTATTTTTATACATTAAAAAAATACGGTAGTGAACCATAAGTTAGTCGAAACGTTTCATATCTTCCGTTACTCAGACGGCATAGTTCCTGACCGCCACGAGTAATCGGAATATTCGATATACGCATCGGAATACTCAAAAAGTCCATCGTCAAACGCCGCGTACTCCGAGTTCCCGAAGCCGAACGAGTCATAACTCGGAATCAGTTCATCAAAGCCCCAAAGGTTATCGCCTAATATTACAGTAGAGTCCCCCGAGTCGACTCCTCTCAACTCGGAAAAATCATTTTTAGGAGGCAAGCCAAGTTCATCATCAGAAGCTTCAAGAAGGTGAGCAAGCTCCGGCTGAGAGTCGCCAGAATCCGACGTCAAATCGACAACAACAACAGAAGAAGACGCAGATATTTCATCTTCAAAACTCTTCATGACAGAGTCCAAATCCTCACTCGTTGAGTCAGGATCCGATTCATCAAAAAAACCTAATAAATCATCTCTTATCCTCTTCACCTCGGGCAAACAGGAATCGGAATCGCCGTCCCTTGCTCGCTTGCTGCAGAGTTTTTCATCCATGGTGAAATCAAAATATTAATTTAACAGAAAGAAGCCAGTGTAGGTAGGGTTTTGCTTTTGATATTTGCGGTTGAGGAGCGGGGAAGGAGAAGTTTATATACAAATAAAGAGCGTAACGATAACGACAGGCAGGCGCGTGGACTAATATATGACATAGGCCATCACGGACTTCTTGCCGTTTTCTTTATTTGTTTTACTTTGAATAAAAAACAAATAAATATTATTCGAATATTGTGGACGGACCGTTTGGTTGTTTCTATTTTTAACTTATTAATTGGTTTGAAATCGTGAGTTCGATTCCGATGGGTAATGGGACCCACTTGCCTAGTCCATCACTGCCTTCTTCTGGATTCTTTTCGGCTCGGCTGATGTCGGCTGGCTCAGTTGATTGCTTGTCGGCAATTGTTAGATTGTTTGATTGGATTTGGATGTTTGGTAAGGAAATAAATTAGGTGAGAATGAGAAGAGTGGTTTGGCCATTAACAATATTTGCATTATTATTATTTTTACTATAAACGAAATTGGATGGCGAAATTTAGTTTCTGATTCGAAAAAAATAACATATCAGCTTATTTATTCCGTTAAAAAATTTATTAATACTGAATAAATCATATTCCAACCAACCTCATTTTAAAAATGAAATAGTATTATTCAAACCTTAATTCATTTCTGGTTTCAAATTTTAAAATATGAATACTACTACTATTCACAATTACAAACTTTTTATTTTATTATTTTTAATTTTCTAAAATTCTTTTACTTTGAATATGTATTTAGAATATCAATGTTCTTTGATTTCTAAAAAAATTATTTTATTTTTTAAAAAATTATTAATACTTTTGTAGTTGTGGTTTTAAAATTTTAAATGAAAAAATGAAGCACTTGATTAGAGAATAAACATTGTAACAACTTTAAATCATATCGGAGATGTCCTAAGTATGTAAAATTAAGCAAATCAACCAAGGAAATATATACAATAAATTAAGCATCAGAAAGAAATGTGAGTTACATGACCAAAAAAGCTATATCTAAAAAAAATATTCTTATATTTTTGTTTTTGGTTAGTGTGCATATTAAATTTGAATGTTGTAATGGGTGGGATGATATGGACAATTGGACCTTTCTTAATTTCCCTCACATTTACTTTGTTTGGAAGATTGGGCAGAGGAAAGTAAGAGGAAAAGATTGGATCTTTTAAAAATAAAAATAAATTAGATACGACTTTTGGTGACAACGATAGCCACTACTCTAATATTTCAGAATAAAAAAATGTTCAGAAATGTAAAACATGAAACTCATTAATTGCGTATTAATTTAACACGTTAAAATCCTTCAATAGTTTATTACAATGTTGTAATATATAAAAGTACTTGTCAGGTGGATTGGTACGGATGCGAGTCGAGTTTAATTAGATTTGCATAAAAAATATAAATTCAAGTTCAGTTTGATTTACATTTTAAAATTTTGAGTTCGGATCAAATTCAGTGAAGTTTATAAGATCGTAACCTAGTTCAGTCTACGACTCATACTAATTTTTCTTTTAAAGTTTTTAATTAAATATATATAAAAAAATAATTTTATAACTATATATAAATCTTACAAAAAATTAGGTTTCTATTAAGTTTTTCAATTTTTTATGAATTATTCTATTTAGATTGAAAAAATTTAATATGCGAAAATATGCAATTCAAAATATATA